>JZKD02S0786624.1:0-14642 GCA_000966675.3 Picea glauca | reverse complement strand
CACCATAGCCACTTATCTACTAATCCTTTAATTACATATCCCACTAAATCCTTTAACCCACAAACCTCCTAACAAAGTAAGCCCAATAATCGATTAACCCTTCATCTTCATTGACAGTATTGACCATTGTAGACCATGGTTGACCACTCTTTGTTCAATAAATAGGGTATATCCACACATGTCAAACACCTTAAAGCAACCACTAAAAAAAATAGATCAAAGATCAATACACCAATGTATTACATGGTTAAAACCCTCATAGAGGGAAATAGTCAATGGCCCAAACCAACATGGTTACTTAAGGAAATATATTAATGAAAAAGGAAAAGAATATACATATGAGTTTCTTATAATCGAACATCAACAAATGACCCTCCACGCTCTATAAATAAATATCACGGATCAAATGGGTATTAAACCATGAATCAATATAGTTGTTACAATTGAGGAGAAGATGAACTATTGAATCACTTTATGTCTAGAACATAATTGTGACTATTAGATTATATAATTGCAATGCATACTAAAACAATACACTTTACCTAAAGACACATTATACCAATTTGATCTTAATGAAATCCTAAGTGTCTAAATATCCTAACATCCCCCTTTAAGAACAACGTGGGATAGGATTGAAGGATTTACAAAGGTGATACAATAGGATAAGGAAGGATGCATTAGGGCCTATTCCACCTTAATTAAAACTTCGTGATCTCTTAATGATAGATTGAAGTTTATAAAACTTTGCTTTTGTAAGATCCTTTGTAAAAACATCTGCAACTTGATCATCTGTAGGGAAATAATGCACTTCAAGAATTTGATTTTGAAGAAGCTTTATGATCAAGTGAATTTGTACCTCAATGTGTTTGTTGCACTAATGTGAACTAGATCTTTGATGAGTCGAATGACACTCTGATTATCACACCATAGTGTAGTCGAATACTATTTTTAGAATCCAAACTTTGAAAGCATCTATTGAAGCCACAATGCTTCTTTACTTTCACTAGTTGTTACTCGATACTCTAATGTTGCTAAAGAAAGAGAAAGGGAATGTTTCTTCTTATAATCCCAAGTGTCAGGTTGGAAACTACGACTAAAAACATAATCTGCATTAGATTTATAATCATCAGGGTCATCAGCCCAATTGGAACCAGTAAAACCAACCAACAAACGAGTTCCCCTTGAACTATAGTTTGTAATGTATCCCAAACTGAATTGTACCCCATATATACCAAAGTATCATTTTTTTTCTTTCCAATGGCTCTCATGGAGTATTTACGTACACTAGGCAATAATACCAACAAAAAAGGAAATATTAGGATAGGCATGAGTCAAATGCAAAAGGATACCAACCAATTGATAATACAAAGTAGCATCTACTTCGAGTATAGTACATTTGGTAGAAATTTTAACTTTAGACTAGAAGGGAGATGGAGCTAGTTCAAAATTTCCATGTGAATGTGGCAAAGAAGGTCACATGCATACTTATACTAGGAAAGGGAAATTCCTTCCTTGGTTTGCAAGACTTGGAGGCCAGGAAATTAATGCAAATGTCCTAGGTTTGTCATTTCAATTTTTTTCTTAAGGACAGATTTCACATGGGTTTAAAGTTTGGGGTCACTACTAGTGAGTATAAGTCTTTCAACACTTGAGAAAATACTTTGGAAACTAACTGGTACTTGATCCCAAGTATTGTTTGTCATTAAGTAACACGATTATTCATTCCTTTTTGTGTTCCAAATTGGATGGCCAAAACCTTCTGCAAATTTTCATAGATCACAAGTCTTTAAAATTAGAGCCAAAAGAGATTAGGCTCACTAGAATTGTGAATGTGTATGATGCTAATTTGGAGGATCATTGATAATATCATCAGTCACTTCTAATGTTGTACAAGCCCATCTAGCAAGTTGTGGTGCTAGTGTAAGTTCATGTTCAATGGGCCCAACTAGAGGAACATGAGAAAGTGTAGGTGGATTTTCATCCTCGCTATCATCATTTGAAGAAGAAACTAGAATAGGAGTAATAGTAAAAAAATTGGGAATAAAAGATGGCACAATCATTGAAGATGGATCATAGGTTGAAGATGGCATGATCACCAAATTAGGCTCATAGGATGAGACACCTACATCAAAATTGACATCTCTCCCAATAATAATTTCATTGGAATGAGGTTGAAGAAGTCTATAACCTTTCACATATTTAGAATATCCAACAAAAATGAACTTCTCACTCATAGGTTGTAATGCTTTCATTTTCTCATTAAGAATGTGAGCTCAAGCTTCACTACCAAACACATGAAATCATCAATGTTACTTGTTTATGAGGAAAGTGCTTACACAAACACCTATTGACTCCATTTGCAACTCTATCAAATATTCCACCTACAAATATTTACTTGTTGTAGTCCCGAAATCAACCATTGTCACCTATAAATAAATTTACATCCATGCTATCACAACATCTTGATCTTCCAAAGAATGTCGTCCACCTGTGAATATGAAGGAACATAACCCTTGAATAGAAGCAACATGCCAAAACTCCAATATCCTCTAAGTCAACATCACAGGCCAAAATCAATAGATATTGCATCATGAGTTGTCTAAGGCATCCTAAAAACATAATCACATATCCATACAATATCATGAAAAGTGGATGACATCTATCAAATTCATAAAGATAAAACTCTACACAAGTTGACTCCTTGATCATGAAGTACCAATCCCATGGTAAAGGTAACAACTCGTGCAAGGATATCAACAATCGATGAACATGATAATCCCTCTCATGCACCTCAAAACCTCTAGCAACTAAAACAACCTAAACTAGGTCCACTCCCTCATCTTGAAAGAATATTGAAACAAGAGTAACATCATGGTCAACTACCTCTATCTGAGAGAATCCATCAACCTTGTCCCTATACTCTACAACACTCCCATCATAAGAAAACCTAGAATCAATCTCAACATTATCCTCTATCATGGTATGATTCACACCTATCTTCCAAAAGACAATTGAAAGGCTCCCATATGGAAGAAACCAATGCAATATGACTAGCATATCTCCTAGGAGGTATACTCACCCTCATTGAAGATCTCGATGCTCCTAATGCCCTCAAGCCTCTTGCAATGTCTAGGTAATTCATCTTAGCTTCCTACAAGCTAGAATAGGTGAGGGAATATCCATACTTAATATCACCTCAACTCCTCTTGAACCTAATTCATCTCAAGTTTTTTAATCAATCTTTAGAACAATAACCTCCTCTCTCTTCTAAATCACTAAAGGGGAATCATGTGAACTAGAATACTCTCATGTCCTCATCAAATATCACATATCTTCTCACCACAATCTGCCATCATAATGTAATTGATCTTGTAAATTGTAGAAGTATCACAATCTCCATCAACACCTGATGTAACATACCTAACCTCTAGCTAAGAAACACTATGTGCGTAAACTCATTAAATCATTAATATTTACTGCTAACTTAATTTCATGTAGCTTACCAGCTATGGATCACACACATAATTAACTATTTGACTGATGCCACAGTTCTAAATGCATCTAAAAACATATATTAAACACGAATGAAAGTGTTCAAGCAAACAAAAAACACAAAAAATTCATATAAACCATTCACATAGTAGAATACCATAAGAACATAATAGAAACACTTATATGTTTATAATTAACCAATTGGTTGTGTACAAAGGATGAAACTCCCATCCATAGGCATTGTTATTTGTTGCCTCTCAACAATAGGACACCTCTGAGATGAGGCTACGAGTCCACAAGGAGATCTGACCCATTGGTTGTCTTCTTTCCACACACAACAACCCCAAATCACAAGTTCTACTCCCACAACAATTCTAATCCTCTAGCTCTCTCTTTTCCCCACAACCCGCACTACCTAAGGAATGTACCCCCTTCATTGTTCACAGTCCCTTGGGATGTACCATTCATTTATCAGGGACCCTAGTGCACTTTTTTGGTCGGGAATATCTTAGCTGGGGACTCTAGGAACTCTCAGTTTCTTTAGGATTTCTCACAGCGGTCTTCACAAGGCTCTTGAGTCATTTCCTCAATAGGAAAAATGCACTACATGCTTACAACCTAATTTGCAGGCACACATGTCTCTTTTTCAGCATAACCACATCCTAATAGTAGCTTCCTTCAAGAACAACATGGCTGATGCTCTTCCCCAACACTCAACTCTTCCTTTGCTGCCCAAAAATTGCATGTAAAAACTGCCTCCATTCTCTATATGAATTTCCCTTCTTATCCCTTATTTTCTTGACTCTCACATTTCCCAAAGATGATTGTACTTCATCCAATTCTCTCCAATAACTATGGTATGTGACCACTCACACCCACCCTCTTACATGAGTTAAATGATTGGCTTCTCATTAAATTAATATGATCTCTTCACCCCAATATATCGACTCACCAACCTGATTCATATTTATACAATAACATTATAATTCACAGGGATTAAAACCATGGATGCTACATTCCCATTCCCCTTGTTTTTTCACTGTCCTCAGTGCACAACACCCTTAGGTGTAATTTCATTTTATAATTCTGGCTCCCTAACCATTATCAACATATAGGTTTTTCGACCCAAAATCACACAAACATTTCATCCTAAACAAAATTACATAAGCACTCTAGCCCCTATACCGCAAATACATAGGTGCTTCGCCCCCTCAAAAAAATCATAAATATATAGGCTCTCTAGCCCCAAAATATAAATAGAAAGGCACCCTATCTCGAAACATATACATAAGCCACTAGCATTCTCCTACAACTATCACGATTTCCACCATCTCTCTTCCTCTTGACCTGCCCAACCTAAGGAATGTACAACTAACCCAAGGAATGTACCATTCATTTATCAGGGTTAACCCAAGGAATTTCCCCCCTTCACTACTCATAGTCCCTCGGGTTGCACCATTCATTTATTAGGGTATCTCTAGCATAGGTAACTAGGAATCTCACCACTGGGATCTCAAGGGACTCATTGATAGGAATAACTACCAGAAAATAACTAGCAACAACCTTGTTTCTACAGTGCAACTCACACACGAGTTCACTCTTCAGGCCAAATAACCTAGTTCTTCGACAATGTAACTTACACATGAGTTCACTCTTAAGGCATGGAAACCTAGTTCTTATGTTGTACTCACCCTCTAGGATCAGGCATCCCTTTAACTTTATACATTTCCTCATGTGATCCATCATTTTCCAAGGCGTTCTCATGCAGATGAATTCCAACTTGTTATTCGAATTCCAGTAACAATATATAACTTTTGGAAATCAATCCATCTGCATCATATGCATACAATGAATATGAGACATCATCATATAAATTTTATTATAAAATTCCAAATCTATTTTACAAAGGGAAATAAATTTCTCAAACATGAGTTTTCTACTCATAGTTGTTTGGATCTTGCAGTAGTAGATATCAGTCTTCCTTATGGGCTTACATCCTTGACATATCCAATACCATTTCCCCTACAATTTTCTCAATTTTCATGCAACCAAACAAATTGTTAGCATATTATAACAATTTTCAATTATTAATTTCTCAAATATGTTTTATACAAGGAAGTGAATATTCCCACGCATGAGATTTTTTCTCAATATGTTTGGATATTGCAGCTATATATATTAGTCTTACTTTGAGATTACATCATTTCCATATCCAAGACCACTCTACCTGAAGTTTCCTTAACTTTCATGCGGCCAAACAAGATTATTAGCACTCATGCACATTTTCAATAGTTCATGAAATGATCTTAGAATTGTAATTTACGAACAATTCAATCATTTCCAACCATTTTTCACATTAAAAATGGAATTCAACCATTCTTCATATTATCTGGAATGAAACTATCATTCACTGTACATGCATTATCAACATACCCATCTTTTAATAATGCAATCAAACTTTACTAATAAATAAAACTAATGTGCCAATAATCATGGCCACATCTACACAATGCATCCTTGCATTGACACTGGAATACCATATGTTCATGTCATGTATCCCACCATGTGAGTTGGAAGGTATGGCCCACCCCTCAATACATCATCCAAACTCTTCACTACAACCAATCCGATCATTTGGATACCTGCCTCTTCAATCCATACACAAGACTAAGATCATCACCCCTTAGTGTTATTCAGTGTAGGAAAAAAGGTTGAAGTCCAAACATTGATTATATAGAGGAAACCCATTATGCACTTGGATGGAACTATAGCCTTTCCATATCCAATATCATCATGGCCTCACACATGACCATATCTAATGTAATTCATTGCTACAATAAGAGTAATGCTTCTTGAATTAACTTGGTTATGATCTCATAACCAACATAACACAATATGTAATTAAATTTCCCATAAATGCATTCAAGCAAAAAATAATATTTGCATACTCAAGGCCTCTTGCCTTCACATCAATTCAAATATTGAGATTCGAGTGAGGGAATTCTTACCTTAATTCCCCTTAGTGTTTATACATCATAACAACCCCAAATGCATACCTACATGGTTGTTATCAATTTACTTGATGCTACTTGATCAACTGGTAATTTGTAGAAGATCACAAGCTCCCTTCACCAACCTATTGATCAACATTTCCACCATATTTGTTTTTCTTCATATGGATGGATACCATAAGAAACAATATCATCATGCTGTAATCATTTTTCCTCGATACACAATCCGTCTTTAGTCATGCTATAATCATTATTCACACATAACAATATACCATTCTCAGTATACAAGCATGCCATAAGCATGTTCAGGCATGTCCACATGCACAAATGTACATCACTATGCATTAAGAATTAATTTTTTCATGACTATTTAATGTACATACATTGTATCTTTATTGTATGCATCATGGATCAATTCTATCATGCACTCCAATGCATATCCATTTCAGATTTAATTCAATTATTTGGTTGTTGTTGTTGATGATGGTTGTCCTTGAATTCCTATATAACCTTTCTTCCCTATGTACTACCATTATACTCGACTATGCACCACTGGCCCCTATTATGAACCTTTCATCCAAGCTCCCACTTGGCCATTCTGTATATCCAACCACTATATCTACTAGTGATTCTATCTCACAACTACTTTCTTTATACAAAAACCTTATCCCAACATATTTTGGCTATAATTCTCAATATTCATAGTATTGTGACATGCACTACTCTAGTTGAACATTAGCACTGCAATCTAATTATCCACTCCCCATTTCCTTGACCAAACCGGTCTTGAAATATCATTATCACTGACTGAAATTTCAACATTCTGAAATATTATTTTATTCCATATTTCTAATACTCTTTTTCATCCATGGCTTTGCTTAATTTTAAATATCTCTCTTCAATTCATTGTGTGATTCATTGTGAAGCACTACTTGGCCATTCAAGACTACTCTACTCCATTGGAAATGATACACTCCCCATTTGTACTTGTACCCTGCTTTTGTTGCACACTCTGATATCATAAGTGGTTTCTTATTCCAAATAATTTAGATAAAACATTGCTAGATCATATCTAACAATTCCCTCTTTCTTCTTTCCTATGCTTGCACATAGAGATGACTCATCCACTCTATGAGTCACAACTCATCTCATGACATCCTTTTTCCTTCTCTTCCAACAACTTTGTAGCCTTCACTACATTTCTACTTTCAAGGATATGAAGTTATTCTTAACTCCCCATGCATGATTATGACACTCATTACTTGTGGTATTCATGTATCATGTGAGAATATTTATTGATTTTCCCTTGCAAGACACTCAGACTCTATAGTAGTTGAATACTAATGTTCCCATGTTCTTCCTTAGACATTTTTCAACCTTGCATCACTTGCTCTACATTCCTACACTTCCCTTTGAAACTCTTTGATGCTTCAACCAACTATATAAGCTTGACCTACTTCCTTGTCCTATGGATCCTGGAATTAATCTAGAAAATACCCACACAATGCTCAATTGTGGAATATTATATTCTTTCTAGAAATCCCTTTCACACAAAACTCTCTGTAGAGTGGTCTTCTACTTAATACTATGCCATGTTAGTAAGCTCAACCTCTTTTTATTTGTCAAAATATTGCACATCAAGTGTGCCTCTAGGCTTATGCATAGGCACTATTGTTACAAATTATTTTGGTCATCTCAGTGATAACCTGACAACATGTGTTAATTTTCCTTGAAAATATTAAAAGAAGACTTTCTCCATGGGAAAAGTGATTTTCTTTCCTCTTTCAAAAAACATGTCAAGGAAGGTCATCGCACCCTGCTATATGAATGGGGTGCGTCGATGCCTGATCATCGCACTCTGCCCTAAACCTAGACTGTGACATTGTCATGGGCTGCTTGTGCATAGGGTGCGACGATGCTTAAAGCATATGAAAAGTCAAAATTCACGAATGTTCTATAAGGGAATCTTCTAGAAGATGAGGTGGCCTCCGATTGGTTTGGATCTTACTCACTTCTATGATTTGGTGGGATCATCCTAATCTCCTCATCCATCTCTCTTTCATGCTATATAAAGAGGGATCTCTCATGGAAAAGCCTAAGGTTAAATAGGCCAAGATTTGTATGGAGAGTTCTACTTCATATTATGCTTGAGAGCTTTGCTTTAGTTCTTCAAGTCAGATTGTGGATCTTCTTCATTCAAGGCATTGGAGCAAAGGTGTGTGCGTTGAAGCAAAGAGACATAGAAAGGGGACCTTGCAACATCAAGGCATGGGTTGTATTCTCCACTTTCTATTCATTTAATACATTAATACATTTCTTCCCTATAAAAGCATCTTGTATTCTATTGTATAATTCCTTGATCATATAGATAGACTTCATTAGAATACATATATCTTTTTTTTCCCTCTTTGTTGGTTTGTGATTCTTGGACATACTTACTATCCTGAAAACCCAAGGAAGGAGCTACAAGGATGACACTAGTGAGGATCAAGCGTCGTTTAAAAGGTATGCCACTTGTACCTCACTAAACTAGTTCATATGATAATGAAGTTTAAGGCAAAGTGTGTATTATGTTCCGTTTTGTTCTAGTTTCCTATGGAAGTTAGGGAGATCTTTTTGTGTCTGCACTTACCGATTAATCAGATAACAACTATCCTGAGAAACTACTCTCTTCCTTATACAACAATCACCTTTGGCACTCACCTCTATCGTTTGGGAAAGTTTCTTCAAACTTTGACACTATTTGGAAAAAACTTCACATTGAGTAATTACATGGCTCATGGAATCCAATTCCACTTTATCCAAAAAAATTATGGAGAAACCCATGCTCCCTCGAAGAACTTAGACCTTTTATCAGGATATCCTATGGATTACCCTTCCAATTATCATACTCATGCTTCAATATGATTTGTGAGCCAATAGTTATGGCCTCTTGAAATTCTATTCTACTCAATGGTGTCCTTCAAGTCCACTGGAAATATTTCTTTTAATTCCTTGAGGATACTTTGTCTCAAGAATAAAATATTAATGGATATATGGATTCTACTATCCAATATATTTCCAATGACTAATTTCTTGCTCAATTTTGAGATCTGAGCAACAAGTTATAGGCAATTGAATATTGTCCATTTATCCCTTTTGTGCACCTTTCTCCCCGGTGAAAATAATCTTAAATGAAACATATTTCCACTTATAGAGGTAATTCCATTAGGAATCAAGGAAACTTTTCTACATGACATAGATAATAAAATTAACATTGTATTCATAACAACTCTCAAATTGTCAAACTAATGCTCCAGTCGAAATTTGAAGCAATATGGAAATGATAACTTTGCCCCTTTGGACTTTCTCATGGCTTAGTAATTTTATCCTTGTTTATGCATCCTTACACCAAATACTTTGCTATTTTTATAGAATCTCAATCGGGTATTCCCATTACAAAATTTTGAATGATCTATCACAATGTCACCCTTAATTGAGATCCAAACTGTTAGTTACGACCCGCAAAAGTTTCAAATGTTTTACATTTTTATTCCTATATGCTACATTTGTCTTCTTTCTCTTCTTGCACATTTTTATTCCTGTATGCTACATTTGTCTTCTTTCTCTTCCTGCACATTTTTATATACCTAGATTCCAAATCTTGCTTCATAGTTTTCTTCTATGGTTGATAATATTTCCATAGAATACTCATGTGCCCAAAAAAAACTTCTAAGCTAGGATTTATACCCTCTATAACTAAATTGGTGTTGGAATTTTACTTTGATTATTTTGGCTATAAATTTCTCATACGAGCTCTGTTTTATGAACATATTAGCTCGTTGGAAATCTCTCTCCGAGATATTTTATTTAAGCTATAGAGACTCTATTTTGTGCCTATGAAACTTACAATGTAAAAAATTAAAACTGCTAAAAACATTGTTTAGGGCCTCAAAACAACTCTGCAAGTTCATGACCTTGAAAACCCAAAACAAATCGTAGAAAAACTTGTTTTACTGTCATAATAGTGCTTTAATTTTGATTTGTTGATCTCAAAATCAGGTGAGATCTAAGTCGTTGATCTAATTCTATTGGCCATTGTCCATCGACGTTCTCCTTTGGACACACATAACATTTTCCCAAAAACTACCGACCTGACTGTTGACCATCGACCCATTCCTTTAGCAACTGATTTGAAACACAACACTAAACTGACCAACTAGAACATCGATCATTCGCAATTTTCATCGGCGAATGAAATTCCTCACCAATTCAGTCGACGCTCGACCAAGGGCCTATCATCCATCGATCATTTCTCTTGGAAACCACTTGTAACACATCGCTAAACCGACTGACCCAACCGTTGGTCATTGGCCATTGGTGATCCTCGTTGACGAACGAAACACTTTTCTAGTTTAGTTGACCCGACCGTCAGCTATTGACCATACCTGTTGGTTGACATGGATACTAATGTGGCATGACACATAGACTATAACATGACATTGGGATGATGTGACATGACATGTGGATGTTGACATGGCATGGCACATTATCACCCTCTTTCCTCCATCGACCATCGACCATTTCTCTTGGACAACCCAAACACCTTGCTAATTTGTCTGATGCCTGACCATCAATCCATCGACCACCGATAATTTCTCTTTCCCAATAAAAACACTTTGTCAAATTGGGCGACACCCAACCATCGACCCATCAACAAAAAAAAACACTTTGTTGAATTGGCCAACACCATACCATAATCCCATTGAAAACTAAAATAGATCATCAGTTTGGCTGACTTAATCGTTGGTTGTTGGTGATTTCTCTTGGCCAACTCGAACACTTGAAAAATTTCATCCAAATCCCCGATGAATTTGGACCATCGATCTCCCATTCCATAATGATATTGGTCATTGATATATCAAATTTTTCCAACTATACCGATGCGTAACCATTGGTTGTTGGAGACTTCTTTTGGCCAAGCCCAAGTCTTCAAAAATATCGCCAATCTGACCATCGACCATTGAAAAATTCTATTGGCAAACTTCAACACGTAGATATTTTTTTATCAAATCCCAGGTCAATCTAGGTCATCAATCTCCTAGCCAGTATGATCTTGACCGTAGATCGGTTCGAGCTTTCTAACCTTTGAAAATTAATCTAGACCATCGATCTATCTCCTCTTCAAAATGACATAAAATGAATCTTGGTCATCGATCTACTTCACCTTCAAACAGTCGAAACCTTGTCAAGTTTTAAATTTATTAAAACAAATATGGGTTGTCGATATGAAGATCAAACACGATCTCAGTCGTCGATTCACTATACTCTTCCCAACAATTATAGGGTCAGACTAGTAGTAAAGGGGCCTCATGTGCAAGTGTGAATAACTATATATAGAGATCATCTATTCATTATGGTGGGGAGGTGAATTGTGATGGATGAATGTATTTGGTTATATGGAGGAGGTTCTCCTATTATTTAAGGATTTATTTTGTAAATGATCTATATTGGATTTGTACTCCATGCTCACATATTTTACATGGTGTGTACTTATGTTCTATTATGATATTTTTAAGCATTTGGATTATTACATTTGGTATCAGAGCATCGATCCTAGGGTTTTTCTTCTTCAAGAAAGTCATCTTGGAATTTTGGCTATAATTTTTTTTTGAAGTCACTTCTGAAAGTTGAACTTGGATGATATTTAGAAGACGTATCAAGGTACATGTGGTACAAATTTTAGCTTCCAGGTCATTTTACTTTTGGAAATACACTCTATGGAAGATAAGGTTTTTGAATAGTCCTGTAACTAATCCGAAACAAGTTTTCCGAGTAAAAATATCATAACTTCTTCATAGAAGATCCAAATTCAGTGAGACCAATTTGATTGGAAAAAGTACAGTCCATAGTATTTTGGGTGTGAGTTTCATAATCATATATAAAATATTGGGTGTGTGGCATGTTGCAAAATGGTTCTCACCTGGAAAGGAAAAAAATCAGCAAGGTTTCGAAAAGTTACCATAACTTTCATTTGACACATCCAATTTTGGTCAGAACTGTGGCATTGCAAAGAAGAAATTTCAGAGAAGTACAAGTCACAATTTCAAACTCCCAAGGTCCAAAATTGTAGAGATGCATCAAAATGAAGGTTGGCTAGGAGGACAAACTCCAAATTAGGGTTTCAAAGGTATGTTCACTTAAAACTATCATAATTTTTTATTGGGATGTCCGATTGAGGTGATTCAAAAGCCATTGGAAAGAAAAAACATAGAATATTATATTGGAGAAGGGATTATAACTATTTGATATAAATATCCTTAATATATTGAGGTTGGAAGTTGAGGATTGTGTTAGACCTTAGTTAAGAATCAATGACAATACTGAAATTTACAGGAGATGAATATAAAGATGAAATCAATCCTATGGAATGGTTGAGGATGGAAAAGGAATATGATATCGCTCCTTCAAGGAAAAAACATTATTTTTCTGGTGATTCTTGGTATTGGTGGGTGAGTATTTATCAAGATACTAGATGGAACTGCACATGGGAGGAATTTGAAAAAATATTCTCAAACAAATGGATCAAGGACCCAAAAATTGAGGGAATGTATAGAATTCAAGATGAATTAAAAGAAGAAAATGAAGAGATTAAGAAGAAGGGTGATGAGATATCTAAGATACGATCCCTAATGAATCAATCATTAAGGAGGTTAAACACTTAAAACAAGAATAGAGTAGCCAAGCGAAGTGCGAAAATGATGATTCAAGGGAAGATTTGAAAACGAAGATAAAATGATATGTAGATTATGAAATCATAATAAAAAACTATTGGATGAGGTTAAGAGATTGAAAGAAGAAAATAAGCATTGTCAAAATAAATAAAAAGAAAGGATATTAGATGAATAAACTACCAAAAGACTTGAAGAGGAAATTTACAATAAGGTTGAGGAATCCCTAAATACTAATGAGGTAAAATCAAATTTTAAATCTAGAATTGAAGAAGGATGTCAAAATTTGATAAATGGGGTGATATTGCAGCTTCAAAAAGAGAAAGAAGAAAAGATTCAAGGAGGTCACCAAAACATACTTGAAGAACTTGAACTCCATCTAGAGGATGTGCATGCCAAATATGATGGTATTATATTCAAGGCTAGAGTAATCAAAGACCAAGAAAATATGGTCGATGATGACATTGTCTCTGAAAAGAAGATAGATGAAATGGGTGTGCATAATGAAGAAAAACCATCAAATGTCAAACCATATTGACACCCTCATTATAAGAAAATATTTCAAGGAAGACAAGAAGATTGATATTAACATTATCAAAGAAGAAGATGGAATACTTGTCAATACTCATGGAGCAAGGAATCACAAAACCAATCTTCAACAAGACATTATCAAAGTTCAACAACCACTACGAATTGGATAAGCTACAACAAAAACACATGGAATAAAAGGAAAGAAAATTATGCAACAACTAGACACCAAGGATTAAGACCGAAAAAATAGATTTTAGATGGATAGTTCATCATCAATGTAATGAATAAAGCAGGAACATAAGAAAATCATATTACTTGGTTTCATCACATGTGGAGATTTTAATTATAAAGCTTTGAGGACAATTTTTTTTGAAGGAGTGTACAATGTTATGACCCAAGGGGAGCATATACATGGATAAATGTATATGATATGACTCAAAGAGGGGGCATATATGGGCCTAAATGTACATATAATGTGTAAATGTATATGTAATAGGGTCGGCCTAGTAGTAAAGGGGCCTCATGTGCAAGTGTGTATAGGTCTATATAGAGATCATCTATTCATTATGGTGGGGAGGGGAGTTGTGATGGATGGATGTATTTGGTTATGTGGAGGAGGTTCTCCTATCCTTTAAGGAGTTATTGTGTAACTTATCTATCTTAGAGTTGTGTTCCATGCTCACATTATGTACATGGTGTGTACTTATGTTCTGTTATGATATTTTTAAGAATTTGGATCATTACTGTAAATGTGTTGAACCTGCACAGAATAGATCTAGCTAGAAAATACCACACACATTTGCAGAGAGAAATTGTGAAAGAAGAAGCAAGAGAGAAAGAATGGAAGAATTCTCATTTACCGTAATGAATAATGAATAATTTACACATGATATACTTT
>JZKD02S0786579.1:182819-194318 GCA_000966675.3 Picea glauca | reverse complement strand
GTTATTTACATAAAGCAATGATGGAATGGAAAACTTTAAGACAAAGTAAAGGTCAAACTGTACAAAGTTTCACAGAAGAATTTAGGAAGAAATCTCTTGCATTAAACATTCCTTTCGATTCTTATGAAACTTTGATGAAGTATATTGGCACACTTCACATTTATATTCGTCATACTTTTATATTGTTTAACCCCACCAGTCTTGACGAATTTTGCATGCAAGCCACTCACCTTGAGAACAGGGGAAAGTATGTTCAATAATATCCCACAAAAAAACCTTCCAATCTCCCACATAAGCCATTTAAGAAGTTTAAAGGAAGGACAAGAAGACCGCCACAATAAAGAGAGAATAAGGAAAGCCATCTTGCACTCATTGCAAGAAAAGTGGTCACGATGATCAACATTGTTGGAAACTACATCCAGAGAAGAGACTGAAACAGTTTGGTGGAAAGGGGAAGACAAAAATCATTGCTACAGTGCAACAAGATCTTGGTTCTGATTTAGGAGACAAAGAAAAAGTCAGAGCGGTTGGAGTACAAGGTAAATATTCCCTTCATGCTAGTTCAAATTCTAATAATGAATCTCATGATGATAAACGAAAGAGGAATGAATTATTTCACATAAGAGTTGTATCTAAACACACTAAGATAGATACATTRTTTGATCTGGGTTCCCAAGTAAACTTGATATTTGAAGMACTTGACAAAAAGATGGGTCTTGAAACGAAACCACATCCAAAGCCTCATCCTCTTGGTTGGGTATGTGATAAAGMAAAACTTAATGTCACCAAACAATGTAGGGTAAATTTTTCTATTGCTTCAAAGTTGATTGATGAAGTGGATTTGGATGTTGGGTCACTTGATATATGTGGCATAGCRTTGGGAATTCCTTATCTTTATGATAGAAAATCAGTCTCCTTTCATCATGAGAACAAATACCACCTTACTAAGGGGGAAGTGGAATATATTGTTAGAGCCCACATCATGAGGATAAACACAACACATGTTAGTGTAGGTCAAATGAAGAGAATCATAAACACTAATAAGAGATACGTACTCATGGTTGTAAGGGAGAAAGATGTCGAAACATCCGATGCTTTCCAAGGATGTGATCCTTCTCATAAGAAATAAATAGTTGATATTGTTTCTAAGTACGATGATATTTTCTAGGAACCATATGGATTACATCCTAAGAGGAAAATCCAACATGAAATACATATTTAGCAAGATTCTCCTCTTCCTAATGTGGGTATGTACATGATGTCAGTTGTAGAAATGACAGAGATCAAGAAGCAGGTACAAGGCTTATTAGATCAAGGGGTCATCAGGCCCAACTCATCTCCTTGTGGTTCTTTGATTGTGATGGTGCCAAAGAAAGATGGCACACGTAGAATGTGTGTTGATTACCTGGCCTTAAATAAAATCAAGGTGAAACATCGATACTCTCTTCCTCGCATAGATGATTTACCTGATCGGTTAAAGAATGTTTTTTATTTGACTAAGTTGGATTTGCGCAGTGGATACCATCATATCAAGGTCGCAGAATAGGATGCATGGAATAATTCCTTTAAAAACAATTAGGGATTTTTTTAGTGGTTAGTTATTCCATTTGGGCTTTGTAATGCTCGGACAACCTTCATGCATGTGATGAATGATGTATTCATGCCTTTTCTAGATGATTTTGTGATTGTATATTTAGATGACATTCTTATTTTTAGCGGGATTTGGGATGAACATGTGAGGCATGTAAAACAAGTATTGGATACTTTGCAAAGGGAAACGTTGTATGTAAAATTGTCCCAATTTGAATTTGGTAAGACTACACTTGTGTACTTAGGTCATATTGTAGGAGGAGGACAATTAAAAATTGATTCTTCCAAGATTGATGTAATTGTAAATTGTCTTGAGCCCAAAAGTGTAACTGAGATACAGATCTTCTTAGGTGCAGTCCAGTATTGGAGGAGGTTCATTTCAAACTTCTCCTTTATAGCAGCTCCTTTGCATGGCTTAACCAGTGTGAAGAACACTTTTTAGTGGGGATTAAAGAAACAAAAATATTACGACACTTTAAAGGAAAAGATAAGTACCACGCCAGTATTATCACTATCGAATATTCAACATCCCTTTGAGTTCAAGATAGATGCCAGCGGTTATGCCATTTGTGTAGTATTGATGCAATATCATAAGCCTATATTTTACCACTCTGAAACTTTTAACCAAGTTGTTGTTAACTATCCTACATATGATAAAGAGTTGTATGCATTAGTTCAAAGCGTAAATAAATGGAAGCACTACTTGTTAGGGAAGGAAACCATCATACATACAGATTACCAACCCTTATAGTATCTCCAAGCACAAGCCAAGCTGCAACAATCTCGACATTACAAATGAATGGGTTTCCTACAACAATTTCATTGTGTAATCAAGTACAAAAAGGGTACAAGTAAAAAGGTAGCTGATATGCTTTCTATACCTCCTATTGTTGCTTATATTATTTTTTGTGGAACAATATGCCATTGATGAATATTTTAAAGAAGTATATGAGAAGCTAACCCATGGTTCATAGATAGAGAATTGTTGTCTTTAGGAAAAACTACTCTACCATATTACAAAGCTATGTATTTCTACAAGTGAACGAGTCCATGTAATACAAGAAGCTCACACTTCTCTTATGTCTGGGCATTTTTGGGTAGGAAAAACTATGGCTCATTTGCAGAGGTTTTGTTACTGGCCTCAAATGAAATAAATTGTAACTAAATATGTAAAGGGGTGTCTGATGTGTTCTACTTGTAATCCCACTAATATAAAACTAGGGCTATACTCACCACTACCTGTTCCATCCCATCCATTGGAAATTGTCTCCATGTATTTTGTAGGGGGTTTACCAATGTCGAAAGGGGGTCATGACTATTTGTATGTTGTAGTGGATAGGTTCAGAAAAATGTGTATCTTAATGCCATGTAAAAGGAAAATCAGTCTTGATAAGGATGCTAATATATTCTTTCAATATGTTTGGGTTCACATTGGGTTACCCACATCCATTATCTTGGATCAAGATACTCGATTTGTTGGGGATTTTTGGACAAGCTTGTGGAGAATGATGGACACCAAGTTGAAGAGGAGCACTAATTTTCATCGATAGACCGACAGACATACATAGGTTGTAAATCGAACAGTGGTACGTTTTCTTCGAGGCTACTGCAATAAGCATCCCAAAGTATGGGATGAACGGATACCCTATGTACAACATGCTTACAACAGAGCCTTACATTCCTCCACTCAGTGTTCACCTTTTGAGACATGTTTTGGGTACCTACCTAAGGTTCCTTTTGAATTGATGTATGGGAGAGATGGTGATTCAAATGAAGAAATAAATGAAGATAGAGCCCACAAGTTCATCCAAAGGATCTGACAGGTACACCAAGCAGAGGGAACAGTTGGAGAAAATTCAAGAACAATATAAAGCTCAACATGAAAAACATAGGGTTGATCATTAGTTCTAGGTTGGAGATCGGGTACGGCTTCACATCAGCATGGAAATATGGAGGGGTGAAGGAAAGAAACTGAATCCCATTCATTATGGACCCTTCATTATTTTGGAGAAAAGTGGTACCAATTCTTTTCGTCTAGATATTCCACCTTATATGTAGATTTACTGAGTTGTAAATGTAAAGAACTTGAAATAATTTTAACCTCCCATGATCATGGATCAGGATAAGGAAGTTTCAATACCTTTAGTTGATGAGTTTCTTCCTAAGTACTTGGATGAGTTAAGGGAATATCTCATCATGGACACAAGGACGAGGACTTCACGCAGGGGTGATGTTGATTATCTTCGAGTAGGCTTAAAGGGCACACATCCAAGCAAAGCAAAGTGGATTGAGAAGCACAAGGTGAGGGGACTCTTCCCTCACTTATATGTCGATTGATGAAATAATTTGGTGGTCCAAAAATATCTCAGTGGGAAGGTGTGATCCAAAAAGGATCCAAAGAAGACTAAGGACAGCTCAGAAATTGTAGAAGCAACTCAAGAAGCTCATAATGGCCTCAACAGACAAAGAAAGGGAAAACATTCAAAGTCCTCAAAACTCATTGAAAGTAGAATAATCATGAAGAGTGTTTCACAAGCTTTCCAATAATGAAAATGGTGCGTCAAACAGAGTTATGGATCGAAATATATTTGCAGTCAAAGTTTGGTCAAACTAGCCCAATCAGCAGGTGATGAGTCAACATTCGTACCGCTGACGTCAACATCAGTACGGATGACATCAAAATCCATCCAACTTATGTAGCACACACAAGAGGTGACATGTGTCATGTTGACATCAGCATGGTGATGTGGAAGCACCAGATGCTTCCACGTGTCACTCATTTTTGGCATTTTCGGGTCATTTCATGGACTAGTAAAAATGTGAACGAGGCAGTCTATATAACCACGTGGTAGATCATACGGTGACATGGAAAGATGATGTGGAGGCTAAGGTGGAAGACCATGTGCTGACGTGGAAAGTGATTGCATAGTTGGTTGACGTGGCCCAATGGTTGGCTGCCACATGGCCCAGTCATGGGCTACCATGTGGTAGGGGGTAAATGCCCAATAAGGGCCCAAGAACAAAATTCCAAAAATAATAAAAAAGAATATCTGGGTACACCAAATCCGACGGAACTATGCCAAATATGGCACCCAATGGTCATATATAAAGCACTGCTAAAGTTGGCGGAACCATCGTTTAAAAATATGTATATATCTTATAACCAACACCCAAAAACGGGAGGCCCACGAGCTCGACCTCGGGACCTCCCCCACTAGATACGCCTTAGCAAATGCTCCACCAACCACTAGGAAAAATGACCTCATTGTTTACAACACCCACAAACTTTATTTAAATTTTGGAAATTTGCTCAGTGCAGGGGGGAGGCAAGTGATGGTATGACCGGACACATTTTATGAGGTAGTTTTTGGAATTAATTGTAGGTTGCAGGGCATGGAAACCGAGACATAGTTTCTCTTGGGCATGGGATTGCCAGAGTCGAATTGAGGTGTGGAGACAGACATTTTTAGGCAATTCGACACCACAAATTCAATGGTGTTTTATGTTTTTTGATCTGAGCAAAGCTTCTACAGCTTGATTCCAAAATGAGGTATACTTATGTATTTTGCCAAATTATTTTGCTGAGTTAATAAAAAGGCCTACCCATTTGAGAGCAGGACTTGGAGACATAGTCCACCAGAGACGAAATCCGTTATAAATTTTTTGTGTTCAGATTTGATTTTTATGTCTCTTCATTATTGAGCTTTTCCTTTTTTAATGGTTCACTTTAATTTATGCTCATTTAATACAATTCTTTGTAAATTACTTCGATGAAAAGATCTCAGATCACTCCAAAATAGTGAAGAGTCCATATCATATGGGCTTGAGTTTATTTCCTTTACCCTTCAATCTTTCTTTGCTGATGGGAAGCCATACCTAGTCTCCAAACCAGGATTGATGATCAACCATGTGTTTTTCATGTCAAGATTTACACTGATTTTGACTTTTCTCCCACTGTTCCCTGACTTCTTGGTGTACCTATTCGATCCTTTGAATGAACTTGCAGGCCCTATCTTCATTTATTTCTTCATGTGAATCAACATATCTCCCATACATCAAGTCCAAAGAGACCTTATGTAAATATCCAAAACATGTCTCAAATGGTGAACACCGAGTGGAAGAATGTAAGGCTCGATTGTAAGCATATTGTACATAGGGTATTTGTTCATCCCATAACTTGGGATGCTTGCTGTAGAAACTTTGAAGAAAAATTACCATTGTTTGGTTAACATTTTTTGTCTGTTCGTCAGTCTGTGAATGGAAAGAGGTTCTCCTCTTCAACTTGGTGTTCATAATTCTCCACAAGTTGGTCCAAAAATATCTAAGGAATCGAGTATCTCAATCCAAGACAATGGATGTGGGTAACCCAAAGTGAACCCAAACATACTGAAAGAAGAGATTATCATTTCTCTCAACATTGATCTTATTTTTACATGGAATCAAGATACACATCTTGTCGAACCTATCCACTACGACATACAAATAGTCATGACCCCTTTTTGACAATGGTAAACCCCCTACAAAATCCATGGAGATACTCTCCCATAGATGGGATGGAACAGGAAGTGGTGATTATAGCCCCAATTTTCTATTAGTGGGATTACAAGTAGAACACATCAGACACCCCTTTACATACTTAGTTACAATTGCTTTCATCTGAGACTAGTAAAAAAACCTTTGCGAATGAGCCATAGTTTTTTCTACCCCAAAATTCCCAGACACAAGAGAAGTGTGAGCTTCTCGTATTACATAGACTCGTTCACTTGTTGGAATACAAATTTTTCCAAGGTGGTAGAGTAGTTTTCCCTGCAGACAATAGTTCTCTACTTGTGCACCATGGGTTATTTTCTCAAACACCTCTTTAAAATATTCATCAACAACATATTGTTCCACATAGATATCATGAGATAAAGAAGCATTCTTTAAAATAATAGAAGCAACAATAGGAGGTCTAGAAATCATATCAGCTACCTTATTACTTGTACCCTTTTTGTATTTGATTACCAAATGAAACTGTTGAAGAAAACCCATCCATCTGTAATGACGAGATTATTGCATCTTGGCTTATGCTTGAAGATACTATAGGGGCTAGTGATATGCATGTATGATTGTTTCCTTCCCTAAAAATTAGTGATTCCATTTCTTTACACTTTGAACTAATGCATACAACTCTTTATCATATGTAGGATAGTTAATAAAAACTTGGTTAAAAGTTTCAGAGTGGTAACAGATAAGCCTATGATATTGCATCAATACCGCAACCATGGCATAACCTCTGGCATTTGTCTCGATCTCGAAAGGCTGTAGAAGATTCGGTAGTGCTAATACTGGTGTCGTATTGATCTTTTCCTTCAAAGTGTCAAAGGCCTTTTGTTGTTTTCCTCCCACTGAAAATTGTTCTTCACACCGGTTAAGGCATGTAAAGGAGATACAACAAATGAGAAGTTTGAAATGAATCTCCTTCAGTACTGGACTGCACCTAAGAAGATTTGTACTTCGGTTACACTTTTGGGCTTAGGACAATTTATAGTTAAATCAATCTTGGAAGGATCAATTTTCAATTGTCTGCCTCCTACAATATGACCTAAGTACACAAGTGCAGTCTTGCCAAATTCACATTTGGACAATTTTACATACAAATTTTCCCTTTTCANCTAATATATTCTTTCAATATGTTTGGGTTCACATTGGGTTACCCACATCCATTATCTTGGATCAAGATACTCGATTTGTTGGGGATTTTTGGACAAGCTTGTGGAGAATGATGGACACCAAGTTGAAGAGGAGCACTAATTTTCATCGATAGACCGACAGACATACATAGGTTGTAAATCGAACAGTGGTACGTTTTCTTCGAGGCTACTGCAATAAGCATCCCAAAGTATGGGATGAACGGATACCCTATGTACAACATGCTTACAACAGAGCCTTACATTCCTCCACTCAGTGTTCACCTTTTGAGACATGTTTTGGGTACCTACCTAAGGTTCCTTTTGAATTGATGTATGGGAGAGATGGTGATTCAAATGAAGAAATAAATGAAGATAGAGCCCACAAGTTCATCCAAAGGATCTGACAGGTACACCAAGCAGAGGGAACAGTTGGAGAAAATTCAAGAACAATATAAAGCTCAACATGAAAAACATAGGGTTGATCATTAGTTCTAGGTTGGAGATCGGGTACGGCTTCACATCAGCATGGAAATATGGAGGGGTGAAGGAAAGAAACTGAATCCCATTCATTATGGACCCTTCATTATTTTGGAGAAAAGTGGTACCAATTCTTTTCGTCTAGATATTCCACCTTATATGTAGATTTACTGAGTTGTAAATGTAAAGAACTTGAAATAATTTTAACCTCCCATGATCATGGATCAGGATAAGGAAGTTTCAATACCTTTAGTTGATGAGTTTCTTCCTAAGTACTTGGATGAGTTAAGGGAATATCTCATCATGGACACAAGGACGAGGACTTCACGCAGGGGTGATGTTGATTATCTTCGAGTAGGCTTAAAGGGCACACATCCAAGCAAAGCAAAGTGGATTGAGAAGCACAAGGTGAGGGGACTCTTCCCTCACTTATATGTCGATTGATGAAATAATTTGGTGGTCCAAAAATATCTCAGTGGGAAGGTGTGATCCAAAAAGGATCCAAAGAAGACTAAGGACAGCTCAGAAATTGTAGAAGCAACTCAAGAAGCTCATAATGGCCTCAACAGACAAAGAAAGGGAAAACATTCAAAGTCCTCAAAACTCATTGAAAGTAGAATAATCATGAAGAGTGTTTCACAAGCTTTCCAATAATGAAAATGGTGCGTCAAACAGAGTTATGGATCGAAATATATTTGCAGTCAAAGTTTGGTCAAACTAGCCCAATCAGCAGGTGATGAGTCAACATTCGTACCGCTGACGTCAACATCAGTACGGATGACATCAAAATCCATCCAACTTATGTAGCACACACAAGAGGTGACATGTGTCATGTTGACATCAGCATGGTGATGTGGAAGCACCAGATGCTTCCACGTGTCACTCATTTTTGGCATTTTCGGGTCATTTCATGGACTAGTAAAAATGTGAACGAGGCAGTCTATATAACCACGTGGTAGATCATACGGTGACATGGAAAGATGATGTGGAGGCTAAGGTGGAAGACCATGTGCTGACGTGGAAAGTGATTGCATAGTTGGTTGACGTGGCCCAATGGTTGGCTGCCACATGGCCCAGTCATGGGCTACCATGTGGTAGGGGGTAAATGCCCAATAAGGGCCCAAGAACAAAATTCCAAAAATAATAAAAAAGAATATCTGGGTACACCAAATCCGACGGAACTATGCCAAATATGGCACCCAATGGTCATATATAAAGCACTGCTAAAGTTGGCGGAACCATCGTTTAAAAATATGTATATATCTTATAACCAACACCCAAAAACGGGAGGCCCACGAGCTCGACCTCGGGACCTCCCCCACTAGATACGCCTTAGCAAATGCTCCACCAACCACTAGGAAAAATGACCTCATTGTTTACAACACCCACAAACTTTATTTAAATTTTGGAAATTTGCTCAGTGCAGGGGGGAGGCAAGTGATGGTATGACCGGACACATTTTATGAGGTAGTTTTTGGAATTAATTGTAGGTTGCAGGGCATGGAAACCGAGACATAGTTTCTCTTGGGCATGGGATTGCCAGAGTCGAATTGAGGTGTGGAGACAGACATTTTTAGGCAATTCGACACCACAAATTCAATGGTGTTTTATGTTTTTTGATCTGAGCAAAGCTTCTACAGCTTGATTCCAAAATGAGGTATACTTATGTATTTTGCCAAATTATTTTGCTGAGTTAATAAAAAGGCCTACCCATTTGAGAGCAGGACTTGGAGACATAGTCCACCAGAGACGAAATCCGTTATAAATTTTTTGTGTTCAGATTTGATTTTTATGTCTCTTCATTATTGAGCTTTTCCTTTTTTAATGGTTCACTTTAATTTATGCTCATTTAATACAATTCTTTGTAAATTACTTCGATGAAAAGATCTCAGATCACTCCAAAATAGTGAAGAGTCCATATCATATGGGCTTGAGTTTATTTCCTTTACCCTTCAATCTTTCTTTGCTGATGGGAAGCCATACCTAGTCTCCAAACCAGGATTGATGATCAACCATGTGTTTTTCATGTCAAGATTTACACTGATTTTGACTTTTCTCCCACTGTTCCCTGACTTCTTGGTGTACCTATTCGATCCTTTGAATGAACTTGCAGGCCCTATCTTCATTTATTTCTTCATGTGAATCAACATATCTCCCATACATCAAGTCCAAAGAGACCTTATGTAAATATCCAAAACATGTCTCAAATGGTGAACACCGAGTGGAAGAATGTAAGGCTCGATTGTAAGCATATTGTACATAGGGTATTTGTTCATCCCATAACTTGGGATGCTTGCTGTAGAAACTTTGAAGAAAAATTACCATTGTTTGGTTAACATTTTTTGTCTGTTCGTCAGTCTGTGAATGGAAAGAGGTTCTCCTCTTCAACTTGGTGTTCATAATTCTCCACAAGTTGGTCCAAAAATATCTAAGGAATCGAGTATCTCAATCCAAGACAATGGATATGGGTAACCCAAAGTGAACCCAAACATACTGAAAGAAGAGATTATCATTTCTCTCAACATTGATCTTATTTTTACATGGAATAAAGATACACATCTTGTCGAACCTATCCACTATGACATACAAATAGTCATGACCCCTTTTTGACAATGGTAAACCCCCTACAAAATTCATGGAGATACTCTCCCATGGATGGGATGGAACAGGAAGTGGTGATTATAGCCCCAATTTTCTATTAGTGGGATTACAAGTAGAACACATCAGACACCCCTTTACATACTTAGTTACAATTGCTTTCATCTGAGGCTAGTAAAAAAACCTTTGCGAATGAGCCATAGTTTTTTCTACCCCAAAATTCCCATACACAAGAGAAGTGTGAGATTCTCGTATTACATAGACTCGTTCACTTGTTGGAATACAAATTTTTCCAAGGTGGTAGAGTAGTTTTCCCTGCAGACAATAGTTCTCTACTTGTGCACCATGGGTTATCTTCTCAAACACCTCTTTAAAATATTCATCAACAACATATTGTTCCACATAGATATCATGAGATAAAGAAGCATTCTTTAAAATAATAGAAGCAACAATAGGAGGTCTAGAAATCATATCAACTACCTTATTACTTGTACCCTTTTTGTATTTGATTACCAAATGAAACTGTTGAAGAAAACCCATCCATCTGTAATGCCGAGATTATTGCATCTTGGCTTATGCTTGAAGATACTGTAGGGGCTAGTGATATGCATGTATGATTGTTTCCTTCCCTAACAAGTAGTGATTCCATTTCTTTACACTTTGAACTAATGCATACAACTCTTTATCATATGTAGGATAGTTAATAAAAACTTGGTTAAAAGTTTCAGAGTGGTAACAGATAAGCCTATGATATTGCATCAATACCGCAACCATGGCATAACCTCTGGCATTTGTCTCGATCTCGAAAGGCTGTAGAAGATTCGGTAGTGCTAATACTGGTGTCGTATTGATCTTTTCCTTCAAAGTGTCAAAGGCCTTTTGTTGTTTTCCTCCCACTGAAAATTGTTCTTCACACCGGTTAAGGCATGTAAAGGAGATACAACAAATGAGAAGTTTGAAATGAATCTCCTTCAGTACTGGACTGCACCTAAGAAGATTTGTACTTCGGTTACACTTTTGGGCTTAGGACAATTTATAGTTAAATCAATCTTGGAAGGATCAATTTTCAATTGTCTGCCTCCTACAATATGACCTAAGTACACAAGTGCAGTCTTGCCAAATTCACATTTGGACAATTTTACATACAAATTTTCCCTTTTCA
>JZKD02S0786579.1:130548-142525 GCA_000966675.3 Picea glauca | reverse complement strand
CCAGACCAAAATCAGAGACTTTCGGTGTAAACTCAGAGTCCAGCAATATATTGTGGGGTTTGATGTCGAAGTGTATGATGCGCTTCTCGCAATCTTGGTGTAAATATGCAATTCCTCGAGCGGTACCCAAAGCTATTGAATACAATTGCTCCCACCTTAAGACTTGCCCCTTCTTATTTCCGGCAAATATAAACTTCTCCAGAGATCCATTAACCATGTACTCATATACCAATGCGCTTGTAAAGCTTTCAAAGCAATACCCCAACAGACGAACCAAATTGACATGATGGACCCGTCCAATGGTGGCGACTTCATTCATGAATTGGGTTTGGGTTTGTCTATGCCGATCAAGAAGCTTAACAGCCACTAGAACGCCGTTTGGAAGCTTTCCTTTATAGACCACACCATAACCTCCTTCTCCCAACCTTTCTGCAAAGTTGTTTGTGATCTTCTTGAGGCGAGACTGTGAATATCTGGTTGGCATTTCATAAGCATATTCCTCTAGGAATTTCTCCACCTTTGAAGTAGAGCTACAAGTTCGAGGAGGAGGAGGAGGAGGCTGCTTTCTCCTCTTCAAGTAAAACGTCGAGAACAGTACAAGTGCTATTAGTGTCAACGCAGCTCCTGCAATGGAGCAGCTGCGGTGGAACGAAGAGATTGATATCAATGGAATCTTCGTCCAACCCCTAAACAGAATATTAATGGAAACAAAATGCAAATTGACTTTGGAGAAATCATATTTACCTATTATAATCGCCGACTTGTATGGACCTCCTGTATCAAGGATCCACAGTTTTTGGTAAGAGAATGCATACTTGACAGATCGGGAAACACATATACATAACATGATTCAAAATCTGGATCAAAGCTGTAGTACCAATGATCGCCACAAAAAGAATAAGGCATTGTTGAAGTCATGGACGTACTAATACCGTCGCATTGCCTCCAAAACGTCAGATTCCTGTATTCAACGGCGACATGGAAAAACTCAGAGCCATACCACCACGATTGAGTGTAATTACTATAAAGATCGCAGAGATGGTCCTTAACGATTCTCATGTTACGATTGCTGCTAGTATCGGCCAACATATAGGGCTCCAATATGCGATAATCCTCTCCACGGATATTAAGCAGAGGATATTCATCGCCAACACAGTCAAGCTGAAAGGCAGGTGGACCGCAGCCGGTACCCTTTCTTCCAAATGGATAGCTGAAATTAAATACCCCACATTCATTAATCGAAGGACAGTCGTCCCATTGATTGCCGAGACATGATATTGAGGATATGCAGAGGAGGAGGAGGGTGCGTGCAATAAGGTGAAGGTAATGAGTGAAAGGCATTGAATTGGGAACAAGAATACGCGTTCTCCTGCTCTCAGATCAAAAGAAAAGGATCACTGACGAATTGAAGAATGACAACCAACAGGAGAAGAATGACAACCAACTTAATGAGATGGGTTCTGGAGATAGAAATACGTACATGAAGAATTGCAGAGTGGGCGTGAGGGAAACGGCATGGAATTGCAGCGAAAACTCCAAAGTCAACACGCCACTTAGACTTTGCTTGACTTATTTACGGAGGGGAATCCGTAATTTCGTGGTTATTATATTTCCGGAAGTTTCGTTGTTGTTTCTTATGTCCATCGAAGACTAATTGAAGTCCACACGCCTTCTCACATACGTCCATTCAAGAAAAACAGACTGATTTAGCCTTGGAGACTGTCAGAAGGGCCAAGTGTACAGACTACCGCGTTGTAGACAAATATATCACCTCTATTTTTGGCATTTTGGTATATTTACGTTTTTAAATGAAAGTTTTGACCATGTATCTAATCTTATGTTACAAGACAAGCGGATGAAAAGTGTAATTTTCTAAAGTTAATTAAGGTATAGTTTGTCTAACACTAATAACCACTACCGTGGTAGCATACCCCCTCTATGGGCTAATGGTAATGTGAAAGTTGTTTATCATTTTCTATGGAGAGAAATGATGGTGGGCTGTAGAAGTGTTTTGGTAATATTATGAAGCCCATCAAATAACATTGTTTTTTCTCATCCATATTGTAGAGGATGTGGTTAGCATACATAATTATATAAAATTTATGAATCTCATTGTTAGAATGTTTAAATGGAGATAAATATGGAATGCATTTCATTAATATGATACACGTATTTAAATGGAGATAAACATGGAATGCATTTCATTAATATGATACATGTATAAGTATATGACGATGACCTTTGGATTCATCTTCCAAGAGGTCTCTTGGACTGTTGATGAATGTTTTTACTTGACTTTTCATATTTCAAGTGAATAATACAAAATATACTAATCCTAACGGATTAGGTTTCTGACATTCCCCCGCTTGATCTGAAGAGGTGTTTGTGAGTCCAAGAAGAGCGCTGAAATCTAGAAGTGATAGCTGCCAATGGTTGAATGTGCTCTTTGAATCTGGTGGTTTTGGGATGATCACAAACCCTGGAACTTGGCTCTAAGGCTTAATGGTTCCCGAAACATTTCCTATTTTAGCTAAAAGTTGATGTAATCTGCTAATTGGAACTCCTCTCGAATGAAGGTTTAAAAATGACCACAAACCATTGTCTAGTAGAAGTTGTAATTCTTCTATTAAATGAAGATTTAAGGAAAACCACAAACCAATCTGGTAGTTTTGGGATGACCACAAACCAAATCACACTCGCTTGTTACTGCTCGATTGATGGGACTTCGAAACTTGAAGCTCGACTTTTAATCACTAATATTATTCCCCCCTATCAAGTACAAGGCAAGAAGATGCAAATCTTTCCACTGCAAGATGTGTCAATACTTGAGAATGAAATCTTCGGTATCAATGATATATCTTCTTGATTGTTGATGACCATAGCCAAGAAGTGATCCACCCATAGTAATTATCTACTCTTGCATATTTCTTGCATTTGGAACATCTGTCTGAAGGATGATTATGCTTTCCACAATGCTCACAAGGATGAAGATCAAAACGTTGATCTTCCATATGGCCAACTTGATGACAATGTTATCATTTAGGAATCTTCTCTTGAACTAGAGCAGGTTAATATGATCATTCTTGAAGGAATCCAACACTTTGGAATTGTATCGGTTTGGTATAATCCAGAATATGAAAGATAACTTCCTTTTCATATCTGATACCTATTATATGCTTATTGTCTCTGATTTCTTCCCAAGTTTTGATGATTGTCTTGGAAAGAGAAAGTTGAACTTATTTATGCACAACTTCATCTTCATTTGCATGTGTATTTGAAGTTGTCTCACTGAGTTTCTTTTGCACTAGCTATTGATCTCGATCATCATCATCTTCTTCTTCTTTGAAAAAATGTTTTCTCTGAAAAATGACTAGTTCAAAATGTTGATGATTCTTTCGTTGAATCTCATCATGAAGAAGCCAAGTATGAGTTTGAAGCAATTCTACTTTGACTTGCGGAACTTGCAAACAAGTTAGAATAGATTGAAGAGTTGCTTTTTCAATTGTGATTGTATTGTCCACAAAAAAGAGTATTAGAGTATTCATTAACTCTAATAACTCATTAATTCGAGCCATCTAAAAACTGATTTAGACCTCAAAGGGTTTTTTGCAACTCCACCCTTTAAAAATCAGACTCTATAATGCAAACTCAACAAATGAAGGGTGTCATCTTCTTTCGAAAATGCTTCCATTTACAATGTAATTCAACTTAATTTCAAAAAATGGTACAAGTAAACTTACAAAAAGACTACTTGCAAGTTACTTTGATTCTCTAGGGTTGAATGTGTTAACTTGTGTTCTCCAAAGAACCACTAATTAAGAAGATAACCAATATTTTTGCGCATTTGTCCGATGCAACTAAGATACTATGTGAAATCTAACTACTTAGATTTTTGTGACATCCTACACTAGGTTATAAAATCTACTGATGAATTGAAACCTACATTTTATTAGTTCTTCTTGTACCAACTTCTTTGAGCATTAAAATACATACATCAACATCATGTTTTCACAGAGTTTTGCAACAACTTCTATGCATTTTTCTCCACATTTGAGCACATATCATATTAGTATAGTGCAAATCTGAAATCTCTAATATGAATTTTCAACGATCATATTTCTTCAGTGGTTGGATTCAAGGTGATTCAAATGCCCCAATATTGCTTAGTTGATATCATTATAGTTTATAATGTTCCCAATTTTGGTTGTTGCTATGTTACATAGTGGGATGCTCGCTAGAGTAGCCAGATGGGGTTAACAACAAGTTTCAGAGATATTGAGGGGTTTTATTGGGCCGGACTTGCATCGTTCATCATATTTCATCATCAATATCCATTCCACACAACTTGGCTTTGGTTCCATTGCATTCTGACGATTTCCGTAATTTTGAGTTATTATGGGTCATATTTTAATTAAATTCACTAAGAAGGTCACATTGGGCATAATACTTGGAGAAACCTCTTTGTGTAATAACTCATCGGAATCGGGAGGAAGAGCACTATAGGATAAGATGATGAGAAGTGACTTTCAGTGGCTAGAGAAGCCATAAGGATGGATAAATCACTTTTTAAAGGTAAAATGGTCAATTAATTAATAAAGTGATTTAATTAAGAAATAATAAAATAAAGTGAAAGTCACTTGGAGAGAAAAGGTGAACATGGGGGATAAAAGAGAGATAGGGCCCTCTATTCTCTCATTATGTTGTTTTTCATTTTGATGTTTGACTTCTTGCTATAGAACCCATGCACTTGGGGGTTTTGAGGGTTTTGACTGAACAAACCCTAGAGATCAGCTCGATGGTGAAAGATCCCACCCAATCTAGTCCAATCTTGGTCACAGAGGTGAAATATTCCTCCCTCACCATTCTACATCAATTATCATTCAGTTACAGGTGCAGTTGACAAAGTAGGGCACACTTTTGGTAGATTTTTGCAAAGTTGGGGCGCACTGTCTCGAGTGAGGAGTTCGTGGAGGTTAGTAGACTTTAGATCTGAGAGAGATCTCCCTTCAGTAGTCTTAGTTATTCCCAGGGCACCTCTTTGCATCAATATTTGTGCGTATTCTTTAGTCATTTCAATCTAGATTCCAAAGGGGTGCATTTTCTCTTAGGAGGGCACATTCTTCATATTGGATCTATTTTTTTGGAGAGTGAGATCTCATGCAATAGCTAGAAGGATCACAGAGAGGTTTTCCTATCTCTCTATCTACAATTTGGAATTATTTTCAGAGGTTTTGGAGGCCATCTTCAAGGAGGCTGAAATCTTGGTCACCTACAACCAGTGAGGGTGCACTTTGCAGAGAAAAGATATCAACGACAACCAAAGTAAATATTGGATCACTTGTATTCAACTTGGAGGACGATTGGGGGTTCCTTCCTTCATCATTTCATTTTTTTTTGGAGGCACTTTCAGCCACACACCTTATTCTTCTACATGTATTCCAGATCTTCCCCATTTGGTATGAGGTTAGCTATATTATGATAAATAAAATCAGTTATGAGTTTGTGGCCATTTCTTATGATATATCTATTGTCTTTATTGTTGTTATTTGTCATCTCTATCATCAACAATTTATGTATGTAATAAACCATGATCAAACTCAATAACAAGACAAACATGCCAAATGTTTGATGAAATGTTTCAATGAGTTTTGTTGTCATAATTATAATAACAAGCTAAATAACCAAAAAATAGACATATTGGGAGCTATAAAAATGTTGCAAACCATCTCCATTGGTCACCAAAACACATCAATAACCTATCCTAAATTTGGGGCACCTAAAGTAAGGAATTTGGTTAAGGAAATAGGTCCTACCGTCAAAGTGTTTGACGGAAGTTCTCAATCACATAAATTTGATTTTTATATCAGATTTGGTTGGGAATATTACATAGGTTTAGATCTATTTTGGACCTAAGACCACAAAATTGAGTTTTAATTTATGAGTGAGCAATAGCAAAGCCAGGCCTATGAAATAAGCACATGGATTTTTGTATCTCGCCCAAAGCTATGAACTTCATTTCATCGAATGACTAGCTCATATAACACTCAAATCAAATGACTGACCAATGGTTGCTTTGTAGCAAAAGTGTGACTTGTAAGCCTTAGTAGTGGAAGATGCTTGCGATGTTACCACTAGTGTATTATCTTCGGTATCCTTCTTAGTAGCTCTAGTATTCGTTGTATCAATTTTATTGCCATTGCATACGTTTCTAGGAAAGAACCTTTATTAAATAAATTCAAGGTTGGTTATGTATCTTGTTGGTGTGTGGTTATAAGACCTTAGGTCCAGTTTATTCAACCAACAAAACCCTTCAGATAACGACCCTTTTGGCATCACCTGGATGCAAGTGAAGTCTCATCTATTGGGGCTACAGGAACCAAGTTTCTGTAGGGATGAGGGGATGTGAGGCTATCATCATATCCATTACTATTTATCCACCTTGTGCACAATATATTTATTCATATCCTTTGATTAGATAACAAACTCTATTGTGAAAAAACCTTATAACATAGATTGCAACATAAGAAACCCACCGTATCATTCATTATTACTATGCATCAATCATATAGTAAATAGATCTATACTAATCATTCATAAGCATAACATCCTTGAACAACCACATCAAAGGACACATTCAAACACAAAATTTAACGTGGTCCACCCAATCCTTGGGCTACATCCACAACGAATGGCTTCTATATTAGTCTTGATGAAATCACCATCTCATGCCACACGTTGTGCTTACAATAGATATAACATATCATACTATCCAGACTTGCCTAGCCTCTCTGTAGTGCATGCCTCTCTCTCTCTGCAAATTCTCTCCAAAACCCTTAGTAAGGATTGTCACTCATACACAACCTAATCTCTTACTCTCAACAACCTATTCTTCCCCAACCCATTACATATTTATACATAGAGTTAGGGCTTATAACCCCAATAGTTTATCCCAAAACCCTAATATGTCCTAGTTGTTTTCCTTCTTTTTCTCCAGCATGCTTCTTTTCTGCCAATATGCTACTTTTCCTTCCTTTGCACCTGGATGTTATTTTTTCTTCCTTCTTTTGTGCCTGCTCTGACTTCTACTTTGACCCCGCAAACTACTCCCTTTTCTTCCTTTGCGCGTGCTCTTCAAAACTTAGTTATTCAAAATTCTTATCCAACAACCCCCCAACACTCACCTATGGCTCGTCCCGAGCCACTTAAGCCTATTGTGTCACTCCCTTCCACGCGTCCATGAACTTTTGGAGGGTTTCTCTTGCTGTAGCGACTTCCTTCTTTACCTCGGCTTCTTTTTCCATAATCTCCTCTACTCCTGTGTAGTTAGGGTCGTGAGCTTCTCCTCGCTGTCTTGTGCTGCTTTCTTCACCATGCCTTGCATAGCTGCCAGTGCCCCTATGACCCTGAGTGCTTCATCCTGCAGGGGTACCAATGTTGTGCGAGAGTCTTCTTCTCTTCCATTAGTTTTTCTATCTCATTGTATGACTACCTGTTCACTAGGATGGAAACTATGCGCTCAGATGGTGGCAACGTACTTATATTCCCTCTGGCCTTCTGTGCCTTCTCCTGTGCATTCCTTAATCTTTCCTCGACAATCTTCATCTTCAGATCCTCCGTCAACTTTTTCCAAAGCTGTGTTCTTTCTTCACATAACTTCACACACTCCTCATCCAGACTCTTAATGCTTTCCGTTGAGCTTATGGTTGTTCTTTCTCTTTGTTCCTTCTCCTCAGGTGGTGTCCCTGGTGTAGTTTTCTCTTCGAACTCTCTGATTCTAGTGCGGAAGACTTGAATGACTTCACTGATTTTGGATACATGTTCCTCCAGTGTGGCTTCTACCACCATCGACACCTTTGGAATATCCTTATATAGTTTATGGAAGGCTTGTTATATCCACTTTGCCTATTGCTTGGCCTCATGCTTCTCTTTCAATATCCTCTCTTCCTTTTACTTAGCCTTGTCCTTCTCCTGCAAAACTATCATATAATCCTTCTACAGTTCTTCTTTATCTGGAATTACCTTATCTAACTCCTTCGATGTTGACTCTGTGCAGAACTGTATTTCCTACGCAATACCTTTCTATAAACCTTGTAGTGCTCCTATGGGCATATGTGAAATGAATAAGTCCAGGTGACTTAATATTTGTTCCTACTCCTGCATCTCTAGCATAGAGAACTCAATTGCATCTGGCGAGATCTTCAAAACTCTATGTGATACTACTATCTCTGACAAGTAAGAAGTGGTGGCCCCTGCTTCCCCAGTCATGCTTGTTTTTGGTCCTTCACTGGATCTTCGCTTTGGTGCTCTCCTTACTTCCTCCCAGATCTGTTGCAATGCCGTTAATTGTTCCTGCACCTTCTGGTGAAGTTCTTCATGTTTCTGCAACATTTGTTGAGTTTCCTCTTTTACGACATCCCTCACTTGGTAGCCAATCCTGTCAATATCATCGTTTGTCAAAGTGTAGATAGATGGCTCTTTATGGGATTTCATCTTCTTCCACGCAGTTGTTGTTGTCACCTTATCCTAGTCTTTCCTCTTGTGCCTTGCTTTTGATACTTCCTTCTACGCATCCCATCCATCATTTCCTTGTCCACTTCCTTGACCATTGCCTTGGTCTTCTTCTTCATTGTCAGGGTTCTTCATCTCTGTTTCATTTGCAAGAACCTTCCAGTCTGGGTCCCAATCCTCCATAATCAGTTGGATGTCTTTGTTGGCACAGGGGCAGATCCAGGGTTCAACTCCAAGAGCGCACCAAGAATCCCTAACTATTGGCCCTTTTGGCTACACCTGTGAAGCAGATGCAATCTCACCCGAAGCAGCTATTGGGGGGTTGCAGGACAGAGATGTCTACAACCAAGGGAACTATCAAGTGGATCCCACACTAGAAAAATACAACATGCATATATCACTTATCAACTTAGATATATTCCACACATCTATCAGATCTACCACAGTAATGCACTAACAATATATCAAGGCAAAAGAACATAGCATCAATCACACACACAAGACAAGATATACGTGGTTCACCCTCTCTCTAGGGCTACGTCCATAGAACTGTGTTTTATAATGTATTTAAGATGAAGCATACAGTTCTTGTCTGCGCTCTTAGCTAGCAGATCTTATTTCTTCTCCTCTCTATCTCTCCCCTCCCTGCGCACCCAGCTGCAGGGTTGATCTTCGCACCCAACTGAAGATCTTACAATACCAGAAGGCTCTTGTACTCAACACTTCTCTCTCTCACACAATAGTCCTTACTTGATCACACAATAGTAATGAAATCTCAACCAACCTAGTACCAAACCATCCCAGGTCCTCTATACCTCTATTTATACATTAAAAACACTCACTAACATCCTTAGGTCGATACCTAGGTGTTAAAAGCCTAGATACCAAAACCCTAGGTGTCTAAAACCCTAGGTCAACTTGACCCATGTTTTCAGGGCTTTTCCAGCCTGTCTTTCCTTCCTTCTCGTGTGGTGCTCCAAAGTATACAATGGTGGATTTTTTCTCTTGCTGAGTTGTCCATGATCCTTCTTTCTTGCTAATCTATTGTCCTCAATCTCCTCGTTCAATGATTTGCTTCCTTTTACTTCACTCCATCTTTTTTGCTCTTTTACTCACTTCGACCCAGTAACAGTCATTTTTTCTTCCACGTAGTTCGCATTCTGCCTTTTCTTCCTTGAGATTTGCTTATTTCCATAACCAAGGGCCAACAAGCCCCCAACACTCACCCGTGACTCGTCCCGAGGAACTTCAGATCTAACTTTTCTGTTTTGCTTCGACTTCAGACTGCGCAGTGAAACTTTTGATTTCTGCTCTATGCCTCGTCTCCTTTCTTCCTTTTGCAGAATGTCTTTTCTGTGTCTGGTACCCAGTTTCAACTGCACCTGGTACCTAGAACCATTTCCTTATGCTTTTACTTAGAGCTGCGAGGCAACTGGTTGTCATAGTACAACTTCAGCCGACTCCTGTTCACTAATCCTTCCTTCCATTCTCCCTTCAGAGTCTTCAACTATGTAGCTCCTTATTCTGTAACATAGGCGATCTCATATGGCCCGAGCCAATGCGTTCAGAACTTCCCAGGATGCTTTATGAACTTACTGTCATATATCAGTTCTAGATCACCTTACTTGAATGCCTTCTTCTTGATGTGCCTCTCATGATAGGCCTTTTCTCTTTCCTTTTGCACCTGCTGATGGAATCTTGCAATAAATCTGTCTTCTTTGAGTTCAATCAATTGTGCAAGCCTCTCTTGAACAACACTAGTGTCATCCATATATGTAAAGGCAACAATTCTTAAGCTTGGTACTAGGTATTCCATTGGGACAACGGCTTCGAGACCATACACCAACTTGAAAGGGGTCTGAATTGTTAATTTTTTGCAAGTGGTTCTATAGGCCCAAAGTACTGTTGGTACTCTTAAATCCCAGTCATACCTGTTCACACTACAAATATTCATCAACGCTATCTCCAAGATCTTGTTGAATGCTTCCACTGTCCCATTTTCTTGTGGATGGTAAGGCGTGCTCTTCTGGTGATGGACTGCAAATTCTTCAGTCATGGCTTCAATTGTTTTATTTATGAAATGTGTGCCTTGATCACTTATAAGGATCTTTGGGCATCCAAACCTAGTTATAATGTCATCAAATATGAAGCACGCAGTTGTAGTTGCACTAGAGTCCTTAACTGCTCTTGTTTTAGCCCATCTGGTCAAGTACTTTGTTGTTGTAATTACGTACCTTGCTCCTGTGCGCTTTCCTGGTGGGTTTATAGGTCCCATGAAATCGATGGTCCATTTCTCAAATGCTTGTAGGGTCAGCTATAGTGCTAATGGAATTTCATCTCTTCTAGATGGTTTCCCAACTCTTTGGCATACATCGCAGGCTCTGTAATAGTCTTTAGCATCTCGATGTAAGGTAGGCCACCAAAGGCCAGCTCTAAGAACCTTCTGCGCAATTTCTTTCCCTACATAATATCCTCATGCGATACCTTCATGAGTTTCTGCGAGGATCAATGCTCTCTCTACCTCCATAACACACCTTCTCAATATCTCATCAGGTCCCATCTTGTAGAGTTGTCTAGCTATAAGTAAAAAGTCTGCAGCATGCACTACTATCTGTTTCTTCTGAGGAATTGTATACTCACTAGGTTCCATTCTTGTTGACATGAACTGGACTATTTCTGCGAAGTGGTCATCAATCTTTCTAATGGCTAGCAACTGTGCGTCCAATAGTGTATCCTCCAAACTAGTGGGCTCTTCTCCATGTTCCAACCTCGACAAGTGGTCAGGACCTTTGTTCATTCTTCCTGGCTTTACTATGATCTCAAAGTCATATTCCTGGAATAGAGAAATCCATATGCATATTCTCCCCCCCAACATTGGCTTGTTGACTAGGTATTTCAGCGCGGAGTGATTAGTAAACATTTTAAAGTGTCCTCCCAACAAGTAGTGGAAAAATTTATGCAATGCATACACCATGGCTAAGCCCTCTCGCTTGGTAGTGGTGTAATTGATCTCAGCAGTTGATAGCTTCCTGCTCGAAAAGGCTAACGGGTGGTCAATATATCCTTCCCTAGGTTGTGCTAACACTGCTCCTAAATCAATAGAAGACGCATTGACATTCACATGAAACTCATTGCTCCAATCTGGGAAGACCAAAATAGGCGCAATAACCATTTTTTGTTTCAGTGTGTCGAAGCTCTGTTGGCACTCTTCTATCCAACTAAACTGACAATCTTTCTTCAAAAGATTCCATGGGTGTTGTAATTTGGGCATATCCTTTAATGAACTTCCTGTAATATCTTGTGTGTCCCAGCACAATGCACAGTTGTTTGACTGAAGTAGGAGGGGGTAGATCAACTATAATGGCAATTTTAGATGGATCGACCAACAATCCCTGCTTGCATACAATATGACCTAACAACACTCCAAATGGTTAGAAGAATATGCATTTCTTCAGATTCAAGGAAATTT
>JZKD02S0786579.1:52033-105509 GCA_000966675.3 Picea glauca | reverse complement strand
TAGTCCAAAACCCTAATTCCTTAACCAGAAATAGAAAACCATCGGAAAAAACCATGTGCCGAAAACCACCTAATATCATGTGGTCCCGGAAATATGTCGTCCCGGAAATATGTCGTGCAAAGAATATAACACATACCCAACACGATGCATCCACATGAACATGAAATTGTTTCATCCAATATGAGAATATCAAAATTGGCACAGTCACTAACTTCTACTTCAATGTGTCCAATCCTTTCGACTTGTTCATTCTACTGGAATTTAGCTTATTTCTTAAAAAACATCTCCATGGGTGCTATAATTTTCACATATCCCTTGATGAACTTTCTATACTATCCTATATGGCCCAGGGTTTCTCTTAACTGTCTCACTGATGTAGGTGGTTGTAAGTCCAAAATCACTGCAATCTTGGTAGGATCCACTAGTAAGCCTTGCTTACATACCACATGGCCCAACAAAATTCCAAAAGTCACACAGAAAATACATTTCTTCAAGTTCAATGAAATTTGAAATTGTCTACACCTATCCAACATTAATCTTAGTACTTCTATGTGATTCTTCAAGAGACTAAACATACTCCAATCATATAAATAAACTTCAAGGAACTTATGGATAAATTCTTTAAAGGTTGCAACCACTACTCTTGAGAAAATCGTAGGTGCATTCGTCATCCCAAAAGGCATCACTGTGTACTAGTAGCTTTCCCACTCCATTGAAAAAATAGTCTTATATCTATCTTCGTGCACAATATTTATCTGGTGATATCCTAAGAATCCATCCATGAATGAATAGGCCTCCTTCTCCCCTACATTCTCTAGAACTTCATCTATAAATTGTGTCGGAAATGGATCATGCAGACATGCATCATTTATCTTTCTTAGGTCTACATAGATGCCGATTCCCATTATTTTCTTATCTTGTACTACCACTGGACTTATCCATTATGATTCCACCATTGGTTCAATAATTCCCACTTCTAACATTTTGTCTATCTTTTCCTTTACCTTTTCTTTATACTTTGGATTTAGTCTACATTGTCTCTATCTTACTGGCTTAGAATCTGGTTTCAAAGGGATCTTCATTTATCCTAGCTCACCAACTATCCCTTTCATTTTTGAAAATGTGGTTGGGAATAGATCTCGATACTCACACAGTAAGTCTGCAATTTTCTCCACAATTTCATTTCAATAGTCTCTTATCTGTGCAAAATTTGGATTCTCTTTTGTCTCAATATTTACCTTACACATCCTTAGTGGTTGTGCATACACATCAGATTCAAGCTTTGGACCTTCCACTGCGTGTTTCCCCTCAGTTTCATGTATTTGTATGTTTCTTGGATCTTCCTTGTCTTGATCTTCTTGAGCCACATTATAACATTACAGTAGTTCATGAACTGTCATAGAAGTTCTATGTGTACTACATAGAGGTACTACATCCATCAACCCTTCTTCTGAAAAAAACATGGTTCTAATGGCCTACAAGGATGCATCTACCAATGGGGATTCATCTTCAAAAGTAAATGTTATCTTAAAACTTTGAGTTAGCTCATCCCAATCCATGGTTTTTTTGCGCATTTATAGTTCCAAGTACCAGTTATTGGGGATCATATCCAATGTATGTATGAACTTATGTTCCCATGCCTTCTTTGGTATCGAACTCCATATCTTTCTGCACTGTGCAATATGATTTTCTGGGTCACTTACTCTTGTATATTTCTGTGCAGTATACTCAACCTCAGTACCAGATATAACTTGCATTAATATTTTACATTGCAACCAGTCTTCTATTCCTTCTTTATGTGAAGCCCACCATATGGATGGAGTGGCTTTCAAGATAAGATCTAATGCCAACAATATTTTTTGCTTAGGTATCTACAACTCAAGAACCTTTACAAAATAACTTATATCAGTGAAACCATCATACTTGGGTGGGTCACATAACTTTGTTCCAATATAGTGCATTGATCGAGTAATGCAGGCACATAGTTTGGTTAATACTTCATGCATCATTTGCTACCAATGTTCCAGTCCTTCCTCTGAATATGACGCACATGATCTAATGCTTCTCCAACTTAGGGAATCATCTACACTCAGATTAACATAGTCATCAATTCATGCAGTCATATTATATAGGTTATCAATTCCATTCCCTTTAGTTGGTTCGATATACCTCTTTCCTTATGTCAAATCCAATGGTGCAATAACCTTCAAGTCCCCTACTTGAAAGATCATTTCCCTTTTCTTCAAATTAATAATTTCATGATTGTCAAAGGCCCATTCAAGCCCCATTAGCATTGGGTATGGCTGAATATTATCCATAATCTTAATGACTTCAAAATATACTACACTTCGAACTCCATCTATATTCACAGGTACTCTTAACAACCAACCAATTGGTACTATCTTGTGTTGGTTTTCCAATCTTAACTGGGTGAGAGACCAAATCAAGTTCATATTTCCTATCATTTCCCATGTTTTCTTTGGAAAAACATTTACATAAGAACCCAAGTCTAAAATGATCTAGTCCATGTCATAATCCCCAATATGCATACTTAATTTGAACTCGACGCTCATCCTCTTTTTGCGCAGTACCTAATTCACTAGCCTCTATGAGGTATCGAATTCCCTTTCTTGTGCACAATGATCAATCAATATATGAAATGTATTCAATGTAGTTTCATCTTTCATCAATACTAAACAACTTTTCATAAATTCTTTCAAAGGAATTAATTTTTTAAGGGGATTTTCTGGGGTAGTATGATCATAGATCAAAGGCATGTCAACCATAGGGGTTGTAATTGACGTTGATGCTATCCAATCCGGTCCTAGTACCTCATTCCTTTTCTTTTGATATGTCCCTTTTTCTCACTGTGGGTCAAATGTCAGCATAGGTCTTGTTGATTTACTCACCCATTACTCACTTTTCCTCCCTCCATTTGTCGTGTCAGCTCCTATCTTAGATCCTCTGCATATGACAACTACTATTTTGGGTCCTTCATCACGTATCTCTACTAATATATTATGTACGTTCTTATTCATTTTATGGTTTTGATTCCCTCTTTCCTTCCACTTCGCAAGTAATTGAGGACAATATTCTATCACATGATACAATGTTCTACATTACATGCAGATTGTAAAAGTATTTGGGTAGTCACAAGCTAAGTGTCTCAGTTGATTACAATTGTAGTAGATTATTGGTCCTCTACCTCCTCTGGAAAAACTTTTTCTGCCTCAACCTTTGCCAAATCCTCCTTGACTTCCTGGATTAAATCCTCTTTGATTATTAAACTATGGAATGCCTTCTTCTATCATGGCATTTTCCTCCGGAATTATATACATATATGAAGTGTGCTCTCTCATCAATCAAATGCATGACAATCCTTCTTTTAATTCCCTACTGACTTGCAAAAGTTACAAAGTATGTTTCTAGGCATACTCTGGTATTTCTGCAGTAATAGAAAATTAGGTGGATGATGTCCCCATCTCTTACATATTTTGCAGTACCCCCATCTTGGTAATGAGTTCAATGCTCCAGTTTCCAAATAATGCACGAAGCTTGGACATTCATCCTTATGGTGACCTTCATTCCTACATGTGACACGAAACCTGTTCCCGCTTATCCTTTCCTTTCATCACTTTTGCCAATTGAATGTTCAAGGAAGCTAACTGGATCTGGACTTGAGCCATACCCCCACCATATCCTATAGGATATTCTTCCAACTTCATTGCAATCTCCAAATATTCAGGCTGCGACACAACCTTCTGTTGTATCAATGAGAAACGAATTTGTGGCAATCGTCCCGCAATAAACCATTCTCTATGCTATTGATCAGGAATTTGAAATGTCAATCTACCCATCAAATCCTTTGATCATAATTCACACTAACTTAGTATGCACTTATTTGATTTCCTTCAGTTCTTTGATGTACTACGAATCAGACTTTGGCTTCTTAAACTCTTTCAATAATGCTTGTCAAATTTCTGCCAGTGTCCTAGCTTGACCCACTAGTGCAAGTACTCTACAATTTCATGTACCATATTAATGCAAGGCCTATAAACTTTGTTTCCAACAAAGTAATATTTTTGGCCTCATCCTGGACATTCTTCATAGATCAAATTGTCTCACATACAATAGATGTTGTTATGGGTCCTCCGATCCAACTCCTTGGAACTGAAGCATTCTCAATGTATTGTCTAACCCTGCTATGGTATTTTATGTAGTACCTCTCCCTATTGATGTTGAATGACTCTGACTTGACATATTAATTCTACTTCTCTGGCTACTGATGTTCTATATTCCTCTTCTGATTATAAGTGTTTTAAAAAAATCCTCAAATGTTATCTATATCTAGGTGATGCACACGTGATCGTGGAATCGACACATGATCCACCCTGAGTAGGAATTAACAAATCTTCTATTATAGGACTAAAATGATAATCATCTTCCTCTCCTTCTATGTGAAATATTTCTATGATATGGAATATTGTGTAGGGTACTCTACTCTCATACTCACTGCACGAATCTCATTTCTCATCCCCAGTCTTCAACCTCTTGTACCTTCTTCCACTGCGAAGTACCTCAAATTCATCTTCTTCTTCTAGTATACCTTCTTCTTTTCTTGGCATCCTCAGTCCCTCCTTTCCTTAGTAATTTATTTCCTCATTCCTTCCTACCTTTAGACTATCCCCTGGTCATCCCCCAATTCCCCTATGTGCATGAATCCCCTTACCATGCAGATTTCATTGTCATCACACATTTGTTGCACAACAACATATTTATCCAGGTACCCAATTGTTTCATAAACCTTCCGCGTGGACCCTTAAAGAAATCCCTCTCTGCGACACTATATGATTGGGTATGATCTAATGCAAATTCAATAATATAATCTCTCAGTATGTTACTCAACCATAAATTGACTAGACAAGAAGTAGTATTACTTACATAATTTATTTTTCTTACCAACTTAGGGGTCTAGTTCCTCGGGGTTGAAGTTCAGTATCTTACAGTATTCTCCACTAACCTTTCTAACCATTCCGTTAAAATAATTGGAAATTCACCAAAGAAAATATCATGAAGCTCTGTGAACATTGTTGGTTTTACTCTCTTACTTCTTCTTGGGCTGACTCGGTTTTAGATCTTAAAAGGTTTCCAACAAAACCCAAAAAAACTATCGGCCCTCTTGGTAAACCAAAAGGAAACGCTACACATAGGGTGTTGTTGGCAGCCATATTAATCTCTAATTTTACAAGCTGCCTACACAGGGGTTTTAAATTCTCGTCACTCGTCACAATATTTTTCATTAAACAACGCTTGTTACTCATCGCTTTCTACGTGCCTGCTTTTCAATTTTGTTTTCATGACTGTGAGCATGAAAACTCACAGCTGGAATTCATGTTTGATTTCATTAAAGGATTAAGGTTCATATGGTTTATCGTCGATTTGTCTTATTTTGTTATGAACATGGTTATAACCCCTTGGTATCGAACACACCTTGGTTACATGTGTATTAAACCACCACCCATTTAGTATTCAACTAATGTTAATGGGGTTTTAATTTATAAAATCTTTGATTCAATTGTTTATTTGACATATTGATTTTGTGATCAAATCATGGATATGCATATGATTGTTTTCAATTGTTATGATATTTGTGTTAACCATTATGTCGAGGTGTCATTCCAAGTACAACGTGGTATTATGTTTTTGCATGGCCTCGATCTACATGACTTTTCTCACATGCATAACAATTAACACTCCTGCCTACCATTTTGAGCTGTCTTTTCATTTCGTTGGGAAAGCTCGGGGAAATGGCTCTGTGCTTATTCTGTCAAACCCTACCTCTGAACCCCGTGTTGGTTCCTTGCTATTAGCCATGGCTCCTGTGGTGAGAATTGAGCCCAATGGTGTCCAGACGTTGTTATCGTTTGATAATGCCCGAGAAGACTTAGAAAGGAATGGATGGCGTGTCTTTGTTGAAAAGTTTGAGGGTTTTAATTTAACAGTTGCTCAAGAATTCGCGTTAACGTTCGATGGTTGCAGAGCTAAAATAGGAGACATCCAGATTGAGTTAAACGAAGATTTTATTAGCCAAGCCACCGGTTTTCCAGCGGTGGGACAAAAGTGGTTTAAAAACTCAAAGGTTGAAGAGGTTCCCTGATCATTGTTGTTCACCTCAAGGAGGATTACCAGCTGCGACCAAGGTATGCCCGTTTCATCTCTAAAACCTAGATGGCACGATCTGTTAGCTATTGTGAAACAGTTCGTTACCTGTGAAGGGAGATATAGTTTGGTTTTCTTATATCACTTGCGATTGCTCATGAGTTTTATCAATTTTCCCCTAAACATGCCCTATTTTCTCCTTCGAAGTTTATACAAAATGGCAAAGCATTTTAAAAGGTAGAAATTTGATTCTAGCCCGTTTCACCATTGTTTGATCAAGATTATTATTGTACATCAGTTGAAATTAAACGATGATTGTTGGGATGCCTTCCTGTTAAGGAGTGGTTTTGTTAGCAGTGAAATAGGACAGGTTGACAATTCTGTCTTCACAGAAACCCTCGTTGAGCCTACCAACCCTCCTCCTTCGCTCTTGCCCTGTGATCCTATTTCTAATGTGGAACCCTTGACCTATCCTGACACTACCCAACTCGACACTCTACCAGATTCGTATCCCAAAGGTGGTGTTAAGTCTGCTAAAAAGTATGCAAAGAAAAAGTGTAAAGGCAATGTTGATATTAATTATAAGAGTAAAAGAGCCGATCGTTGGGTTTCACGATGTGCTCGAAATAAACCTAAGCCCTATGCAGACCAAAACGCAATTATGTTAAGTGAAGATTCCGATTCAGAAATTGAAAGATTTTTAACTGAAGAATATCCATATTCGTATGGACTTTTCTCTGGTAAACCCTATGATTATGTTACAAACCTTCCAATGTGTCTTAAAGATAATCCCGATTTCCCTAGAATCAAACTCAGTAGTGAACCTATAGGTCAAATGGAAAATCCCCCGCCTGTTAATACTATCACTGCTAATACACAGTCTATTCAGCCACAATGTAGCAAATGTCAATCATGGCTCGATAGGTATTACAGAGATGTGCCTTTACTTCAGTCTCAGCTAAAATCCTTGGAAGACCAGGTGAATTTGCTAACGAAAGAGAATGACAGACTACAATCCGTAGCTCAAACCAAAGATAAACGACAAAAAACCACAGGGTCTGTTGTTTTTAAGAACGTGGAAGCAACGACTGCCATTGTGAATTCAAAGATTGCTTGATTAAGTCGAATCCCTTAATCTGAGGTATGATTGTTAAAATATAAGTTTAGGATGATTCTGTCTTTTTTAAATTAGAATACATGATTTGTTTGCACAGATTACCTCTAGTCTGTTTTGATTGATTCAATAAAATACGATTCTAGTTATAATTATAACTAGCTACATAATTGTGAGATTCTGTAGCTAGTTACTAAAATTCGAATTATTTGTAATTGAAAATGCATCTGAAATCTTTTATTCTTATGTGTTTTCAGGAACCTACGATTTCTAAAGGAGATTTGAACCACTGGTGGCATCTCTCAGCATGCTATTTTTTTTATGTTGTTTTAGAATAGGCTGTTAGTTTTGATATCAAGTAGAATCTAGGAGGTTGCATCCCCCACAATTTTTGGAACAAATTAGATGATATCCACAAGAAACGTTTTGATCCTGTAACCTATATAAATGTATTTTTTTTGTAAACTAAAGACCATTGCTGTCTGGGAGAAGAAACTATGGATTTATGATTGACAGACTTGAATGGAAGTTGATATTGGTACAACTTTAGCTTCGATATATCGTATTTTTATTCAAGTTTTGGTCATTTTGATTTGTAATTAAATTGTGACTACTTTAGATGTCATGGTTTATTACAGATTGATGTGATGAAATTTATATGATGTCCGTGTTTTATGTCCCTCATATTACATACAACAATTACTCTGTTCAAATTTGATGATTAGAAGATTAATCTTCTTTATTCAATGAGGATTTAGATACAAATTTTCACAGCCAGATTTATCTCAATGTGACCATTTGTGAAATCATAGAATTGTTGTCACTACTTCTCTTATATGTTCTTTCATTAGCATTCAATCACTACTGCTTCGCGTTTATGAGAAGCGTTTGTAAGATTTGTTGCGGTTTACCTCATCAAACAATGAAATTGGATATTATATGCAGGACAAATGGGAGATGTGATTACAGGTTAGTTCCCTCGTTTTATTTCATTAGTTTAATTAATATAGGAATTTCCTGAAGTCTAAATACATTGTATTGTTTGTCATCTTTGTTTTTCAATTAGACAACTGCTATTTCATTTCTTGTTTATAAAAGTTATAAAAAAATCAAAAAGACTGAATGATAGTTTTGCTGTCATAAATCAATCCATATTTGAGTTTCGCAGATTTAGATTAAAATTTGCATTCTTTAAATGTTATACATATATTAGAGATATAATCATTTGGATACATTGTACATATAATAAGTAGAGCTATTTTATAAATATTAGTTAGTAAACTGTAAGTATATTTTAGATTTGTATATAGTTTTCAGCGAGTGTTTTTCATTAAGTTAGTTTCTTTAGTTTTGTTTTTTCACTTTCTTAGGACTTAGATCGGCCAACGGAGCCGCTAAACCCATCGAAGTGGATTAATCCAAACGGCTTGGGTTAAGTAGACAACCCCGGACCGGATTCACTCCTCCAGTTGACGAGCGGTCATTTTCGCCCGTCAACAGGTGCACAACACAGTCTCAACCGAGATATATTTTATGGGTGACTGCAATATTCAAGTGTTTCCAGTCTAGGAATGAGTGGGGATCTGGGATTGTGTTATTTCTTCCTTATGCATTGTACTTGTTGATTATTCAATTACTTCTATGATTTATTCATCTTTAAACCTATGTGTGCATGATGATATAGCTACTTTAACCATTCATTCATAAGCTAATGATCAAAATAAATTAAACATTCATTAAAAATGACACTAAACACAAGGTTTACTGTGGTTCACCCCCTCTTGGGGATACACCCACAAAGATCTGGCTTCTTTGCTCTTTCATTTATTCTACTGCAAAATCTTGCATTGTGTGGATTACATCTTTAGTAATACAATCAAGGTTGAGGGTCAAAACCCTCTATGAGGTGGACTAGATCACCCTAGGATTCTCAACTTGTGACCTAAACCTCAAGAGACTCCCTTACTCGACTCTTCTACAAAACGTATTACAATCAACAACCCACAAAATCATAATAATCAATTCTCTCTATTATGATCTATCTAATGGACATCCTCCTTTCCTATCGACCTCCTAGGTCCTTATTTATAATACTTTATAGGATTATAGCCATTAAAATATTGTCAAAAATCCTCACCCTATCATGGTTAATCTTGTCTACATACACGCCATGTTTCTTTTCCTCCTACATGTTTCTTTTTCTTCTTTTTTTGCATGTTTCTTTCTTGCCACTTGTTGCACGCGCTCCAAAATTAGGTCTTCCTTTCAAAAAATAGGTCTTTCCCAAAATAGATATTTTCTCCAAAAATAGGCCCGCACCCAAAATAAACTTCCTTCTCAAAAGAGGAATACACCCAATAGGACCCCAAACCTGACATGTGGCTCATCTCAAGCCACTCAGGTAGTGCACGCTCCCTGTACCACCTTTTCCAAACCGTGGAACTTATCTACTAGTTCCTTTCTTTTTGTCCTTATCTATGCAGTTTTGTCTATTAGCACCTCATTTGTCTACGTTGTTATGTATTCCTATAGTAATGGTGTGCCCTCTAAATGTGCCTATTCCATACTCATCTTCTCTTCCTCCAACTGTGCAATCATCTGTGCTACGTGTTCCTAGAGGGGTTCCAATTGGGTTTTTCTTTCTCGCTTATTTTTCTGCGTTGTCTTTAAATATGTCTACAAAGTCTTCATTTCTTAAGTGCCCTTCAAGTGCTTCGTAATAATCATTTTTTTTTTCCATTTCTTTAGATCCTGTATGGCAATGCTGATTTTCTCCTCTTGTTTGTCCCACTATTGGACCTTTTCATCTTTTTCTAAAATGGTCCAGATCTGCGTGGTTCTGTTGAACAAATTAGTGAATTCCCTCGCTTCTTTTTCCATCTCTGATATCTAGAGTGTGGATTAATTTTCTCTCTATTCTCAAATATTTTGAGGAGTCGTAGTATTAAGATTTTCTTTGAGCTCCTCGATTTCCTGCCTATATCCCTCAATTGTTTGTGAAATAATTTTTGTCTTTTCCTATGTGCTCCTCTCTGGTGGTTGCGTTATGTATGGGATGCAGTCATATACCATTGTTAGCCCATGTTATAGATTATTAGTGCATTCTTTCTCCTCCTCATTCTTTGAGGTTAGTTGGTCGCAGGTGATTTGTAACATTTCGGCAACTCCCCTACCCACCTCCAAGTTAGTTTCTTTTGCACAGGCTTTGGATTGAACTTATTGCATTATGATGGCATGGAGTCTGTATAATGCCTTGGTGGGTATCTAAACCATGACTACTTCAAATTAATCAATTCCCCCCATGGGTTTCTGCGCATTCTCTTGATCCATTCTGATCATTTGGTGAGTGACTATGAATGTCTCCCTACCTTGCACTACCAACTATATTGTCTCCTCTCTTTCTTTGTGGGTAGGGGGTCACTATGTCTTTTCCTGTTGCTACGTTGTATCCTGTGGTACTGATTGAATCCATGGTTGTTGTCGAGTTTCATGGATTTCATGGATTTCTATGAGATTGTTCATGATCTCTTTTCTTTGCACCTCTGCAATACATATTGCCTCTTCCCCCTTGTCTTGGACCTTTTCCGTGATGATTTCAATATCATCCTTTGTTAGGGTGATGATTGGGTCTTATGTGGTATAATTCCTCTTTTTTCATGTTTTTTCTACCTGCGTTGTCTTCCTTTTTGTATGTGAGGGTTGTGCCCCACTCGTTGTAACCTGTACCCTTTCTTCACCATCATGTGATGTGTCCCCCATTCCGACATCCTGCTAGTTGTTTGTCTTGGGCACTGTTGTTATCCTCCTTGGTGTTTTGGGTATTATGCTGCTTCCCGATCACTGATTCCATGCTGCATCCTTTCTAGTGTTATCGTCTGGGATGTTTTTTTTTGCTGAGGAACCTTCTTCAACCTTTTCCTTGGTCTTGGTTGATTGTGTCACGACTAGACTTTTTGTTGGTTTTGCTACTGGAAGCTTCCACTGTGCTGGCCAGTCTCTAATTATCCAATCAATTTCTTCCTTGGTGACACAATATTGCATCTCCAACCATGCCTTCTTTGGATCCCTTGCTACTTGGATCCACATGTGATGCCTGGATGCCTTGAACCTGGCAATCCCCTTAGTTTCCTGGATTACCTCCATAGGAATGTGCCACACATTGGCTGTGTGATGTTGTATTTCTTCCAGAAACATCACGAATACTGTGTTATTTTTGTTGGGTATGTGTTATATTCTTTTCACGAGTAGCAATGTCACATATTTAGGTGGTTTTTCGGCACATGGTTTTTCTGCCTTGGAAAATGTGTCACATGTTTAGGTGGTTTTTCGGCACAGGGTTTCTTTGTTGATGGTTTTCTATTTCCAGTTAAAGAATTAGGGTTTTTGACTAATATAGGTCATTGGGTTACGGTTTTGGATGCTACTAGATCCTATATGTATATTGTATTGTAAACAATGTATCACTATGAATGAATATAGAATATGATGGTTTTCCTAGTTTGGGTTTCCAGGGGAAAAATCTCTGTCTAATGTTTGTATTTGCCATTGTATCTTTTCTGTTCTTTTACTAAAAATTTGTTTGCAGTAAATATTGTACAAGGTTAAAATCTACATTTGGTATCAGAGATTTGTTGGCTTCAGGGGGATGCCTTTGTGGTCAAGGGTTTGGCTCAGGACTATGATAATCCTTGTTACAGTGGGAGATCTATCCTATTGATTTTCAGGTGAAAATAAGTGGCAAGCAATGAAAAAATGGAGATTGAGAAGTTTAATGGGAAAATTTTTGAGCTATGGAAGCTCAAGATGGAAGATCTATTGGTGGATAGAGATCAATGGATCGTGGTATATCTAGGTACTGCACCTACATGAACTTTAGCAGATGACTAGAAAAAGTTGGATCGGAAGGCAAAGAGAACAATCTAACTCTATCTCTCAGATTCAATATTAATGAATGTGTTAGAGGAAGCTACAACGAAGGATTTATGGGATAAGTTGGGGAAGTTGTATCATTCTAATTCCCTAGTGAATAAACTATTCTTGAGAAAGAATATGTATAACTTGAGGATGAGAGATGGAGACTCGGTGGCAGAGCATTTGAATGCCTTCAATACCGTGGTAAGTTAGTTAGTATCTGTTGAGATTAAAATTTCAGATGAAGATAAATGTATCAATTTACTGTGTTCTTTACCATAATCATGGGATAGTCTAGTTGTGGCCATAGGTAGTAATACAATTTCCTTGAAGTTTGATGAAGTGGTCTCATATTTATTGTTGGAGGAGATGAGACAGAAGAATATGGAAGGATAGAGCACAAACGCATTATTTGAAAGAGGACGATCCCAGGAAAGATACAGATCTGAGTTCTCAAGTGGGATATCTAAGTCTAAGGGTAGATCTAAATCTCAAGAAAGTTTGTAAGGGTATGTTGCAGATGTGGAAAAGAAGGGCACTACAATAAGCAATGTAGATCCAAAGTTGAGAAAAAGAAGGGATCTAAAGAATCTCATTCTAAAAAAGAAAATACCTCCAAGGAAGAAAGAGGGGATGTGTACTTGGCTTCTTCAAGAACACATGCAAATCATGAGGCATGGTTGGTTGACTCTGGTGCATCCTTTCATATGACTCCCCACAGGGAATGGTTCTGCCAATATGAAAGGTATGATGGAGGTAATGTTTTCTTAGGTGATGATTTGACAACCAAAATCATAGGAGGAGGAAAATTCAAGTTGAGTCTCATAGATGGAAGGATTAGAACATTGCCTAGTGTTCTGCACATCCCAGGTTTGGCCAGAAATTTGATTTCTGTAAGCAAAATGGACGATGCAGGGGTAAAAACAATATTTGAAAAGGAAACCTGTAGGATGGTTCGAGGAGAAATGGTGTTGCTGAAGGGAGTTCAGTTTGGAACTCTATATAAGCTACAAGGAAGCACTATTAGTGATGGGTGTAATAGTTCCATTGTTCTTGATATTGGAGTTGAAGAAGAAATAACTCCTAGAGTCTCCAAGGAAAATGTTATGCTGTGGCATATTGGAGAGAAGGGTCTTCGACTACTACACAATAAAGGTATGGTTGAAGGTATGTCTAATTTCTCTCTGGATTTTGATTTCTATTAACATTGTCTATATGGGAAGCATAATGGGTAAGATTCCCCTCTGGTGCAACGACATCAGAATGAATTTTACAGCTAGTTCACAATGTGGTTTTGGACCTGTGTTGATCCCATCATTGGGAAAATCAGTGTACTACGTCTCATTTATAGATGAATTCTCAAGGAATACTAGGATATATTTCCTCAGGAAGAAATCTGAAGTCTTTGACAAGTTTAAAGAGTTTGAGACTTTTGTTCAGAATCAAACAGAGAAAATAATTAAGGTGTTGAGGATAGAGAATGGAGAAGAGTTCTATGGGAATGAATTTGAAGAATTCTGTAAGAAGTGTCGTATATCAAGGCATAAGACTACTCCATATACACCTTAGCAGAATCGAGTTACATAAAGGAAGATTAGGGTTCTGATGGAAAAAGCAAGGTGCATGCTTAGTGGTGTCGGGTTAGGGAAAGAATTTTGGGTAGAGGTAGTGGGTACTGCATGTTACCTGGTCAACATATCACCCTCATCAGTATTGGATGACAAGAATCCACAAGAGGTACGGACTGGTAAGGAACCTTCTCTCACACATATCAAGGTATTTGTCTATGATGCATATGTTCATGTTCCAAAGGAAAACATGAGTAAGCTAGATAAGAAGGTTGAAAAGTGTATCTTTATTGGATATAAATATGGTCTCAAAGGTTATAAGCTTTGGAACACAGAAAATAAGAAGGTAGTGTATAGATGATATGTGGTATTTAGAGAAATGAAGGATGTTGTTAAATAGGAAGTCCTACCAATTAAGGAAGAACCAGATAAAATAGAGTTTGATTTAAAGGATGATGAATCAGACTCTACAGAAGAACAAGAATTAGAAGAAGAAGATCCTCATACTTTAGTATTGAGGAGTTCGATTCGAGAAAGAAGGATACTGGAAAGGTATACTCCATCTGATTTTTGTTCAAATTTTTCTTTGTCTATTACTGATGATGATTCTAGAACTGTCAGGGAGGTAGTGGATTCAGAGGATGGAAATCTATGGAAAAGGGCCATGGATGAAGAAATGGCATCTTTGGATAAGAATGAGGCTTGGGATCTAGTGGAGTTGCAGACTGGAAGAAATCCCATTGGGAGCAAATGGGTATTTAAAAAGAAGTTGAATGCAGAAGGAAGATTGGAGAAATACAAAGCTCAGTTAGTAACAAAGGGTTATTCCCAGGTTGAGGTAATTGATTTTGGTGAGATTTTTTCTCTTGTTGCCAAGTTAACCTCTATAATAATTCTGTTATCTGTTGTTGCTGCATTTGATTTTTAAGTAGAATAGATGGATGTGAAGAAATCATTCCTACATGGGGATCTAGAAGAAGAAATCTATATGAAGCAACCAGAAGGTTATATTGTTGAGGGAAAGAAGGATTTGGTATGCAAGCTAAAAAAGTCCCTGTATGGTTTAAAACAATCACCAAGGATGCGGTATCAAAAATTTGATACTTATATGTTGGGACTTGGATTCACAAGAAGCAAAGAGGATCACTGTGTGCATTTTAAATTAATTGGTGATCATTTGATTTATTTGGTCTTGTATGTGGATGAAAACTCATTTGTCCTCTAAATTTGACATGAAGGATCTCCGTGCTTCAAATTTCATTTTGGGCTTGGAAATTAAAAGAGATTGGAAAAGGAGGAAAATCTGGTTAAATCAGAGAAAATATGTCGAGACAATATTGTAGAGTTTTAATATGAAGGAATGTAAACCAGTCAAGGTTCCTATTCCTGTTGGTTTAAAGTTATCTACGGATCAGTGTCCCAACACACTTGAAGAGGAGGAGGACATGTCTCATGTTCCATATGCAAGTGCAGTTGCCAGTTTGATGTATGCAATGGTCTGTACTAGACCAGACATTTCAGATTCAGTGGGAGTTTTGAGTAGGTATATGTGAAAACTAGAGAAGGAGCATTGGACAACAATAAAAAGGGTTTTTAGGTATTTGCGTGGCACCACTAGCTATGGATTGTGCTACGAAGGAAGATCGAGATTCCACAGAGTGGTGGATATACATGGATTTATGGATGCAAACTGAGCTAGAGATCTGGATCGTAGGATATTTACAAGTGGGTATGTGTTTAACTTGTTTGGAGGAGAAATAAGTTGGATGAGAAAAAGACAGGTTGTAGTGGCACTTTCAACTACAGAAGCTGAATACATGGCAGCCACTCATGAAAGTAAGGAATCCGTATGGCTACAAAGATTGTGTTCAAGTATTGTGTTGGCACAACAAGCTGTAAGGATAGATTGTGACAGTCAGAGTGCACTTTTTCTGGCGAAGAACCCATCTTATCATTCAAATACAAAGCATATTGATATTCAATATCACTTTGAGAGAGACATGGTTGAAGAAAAGAAAGTATTGTTGATGAAGGTGTACACTTTGAAGAATGTTGCAGATTCATTAAAAAAATATGTGAGCACCGAGAAGTTCTTTTGGTGTAGAGGATCCATGGGTATTGCTGCCCTGGATTGTTGACTATGTAACCCTGTAACCCCCTATATGCAAAGAAAACAAGTGGGAGAATATTGGGTATGTGTTATATTCTTTGCAAGAGAATTAGTGTCTGAGCGTTGTGTCAGGTGCATAAGGGGGTTTGAAGGGGGTGCAACGCCCCTGAGAAAAAAAATTCTGCCTTGGAAAACATGTCACATATTTAGGTGGTTTTTCGGCACATGGTTTCTTTGCCGATGGTTTTCTATTTCCAGTTAAAGAATTAGGGTTGTTGACTAATATAGGTCATTGTGTTATAGGATAAGTCCGTGAGTGTGGAAACAAACCGACCTCCCTAGATCCACCTGGATCTAGAAAAAAATGAGACAGAATACTACTTTTCCCCTAGATCTAGATTATTGAATGAACTAAGAGAAATGGATAGTGGACATACCTTATGAACGCTCTCCTTAAATCTCTGTTGTTCCTCGCTCTGCTTCGATGCTCTTGCGTCGTCCAATCACAATAGTACAAACCAATCGAAGTACAAGCAAATTAATATATTTAATACCTAGTCTATACATGTGATCAAGGAATCATGTAATAAGATGACATCATCATTATGGGAAAGGGACATATTCATGTATTAAATTAACTGAAAGTGAAACTTACAACCTGAGCCTTGATGTCGTAGGTCTCCTTTCAAGGGCTCCTAGCTCTGACACACACACTTGCTCATGCATGAAGAAAATCAACCACATAAGATGACCTTGTTCTTGTCCTTCGATGTTGTAGCATCAGTCCTCCATATAGTCTTGCACTAATTCTCCAATCAATCTCTTGCTAGCTTGCTTCTAATTTTTCTTGTTAACCCTTTCCATGAGCAATCTCCTCAATATATAGGAGAAGATGATTTAGTTACTTGGATAGAGAATGATCCCAAGATATCTGGAAAGTCAGTATTTTTCCAACCATTCGAAAGCCAACTCATCTTTCTAGAAGATTCCTTCTAGAAGGATCGAGAACTCATCCATTTTCCTTCTTTAGAAACATGTCCGCACCCTGACTTTGAGCACAATGCGAGAAGTTCGCAGTCAAGTTGAAGGCAGCCTGCGGGAATTAAGGATTCTCGCATGAGAGTATATATGCAGCCTGCGAACTATCTTTAAACTAAGTTTTCTGGAAACTGACAAGTGCAACCTTTCTCATGAAAATGTTCTCAGTAAAGAGTTTGATTTTCTATTATCATGACACTATCATGACATCATCCTGATGACCAAAAATGTGGATAACACATTGGGTTAGGGTTTTGGATGCCACTGGATCCTATATGTATATTGTATTGTAAACAATGTATCACTATGAATGCATATAGAATATGTTGCTTTTCCCGGTTTGGGTTTCCAAGGGAAAAATCTATGTGTAATGTTTGTATTTGCCATTATATATTTTCCATTCTTTTACTGAAAATATGTTTGTAGTAAATATTGTACAAGGTTAAAATCTACATTTGGTATCAGAACTTTGTTGGATTTCGGGGGACACCTTTGTGGTCAAGGGTTTGGCTCGAGACTGTGATAAGCCTTGTTACAGTGGGAGATCTTTTGTATTGATTTTCAGGTGAAAAGAAATGGCAAGCAATTCGAAAATGGAGATTGAGAAGTTTAATGGGAAAATTTTTAAGCCGTAGAAGCTCAAGATGGAAAATCTATTGGTGGACAAAGATCAATTGTAATGTCCTCGACCATCAAACACCTTGCCAGGCAACGCTACTACGCGAAAACATTCTCATACTTATATACTATGCATTTAAATGGAATTAAATGGCTTAACAGAGTAAACATACAATTACTGCTAACATACAAAAATAATTCAATCAACAGTAAACATCATCGAAACCGAATACATGATAATATTGCAAGCATCACAAACATGCATTTAAAAATTGAATCTAAACACATGCATATACTTATGTTTGAAACTGTAGTAACTCCACTAACCATGTGCAGACCCTCCACGAGCCTTCTAGTCTTAGACCTCACTGCTCATCAAGCTCAACAGTGGGTCACCCTAGAGCTAGGACTAAGCTCCACCCAAGGCGAGGGAATCCTAGGCTAGGCTGAGGTTACAGGAAAACTGCACAGAGAAATCAGAAGTATTCTCTCCAAGAGCCTTCTTACGCCCACTACTAACGGACTCTCATTCCCCACATGCTTGTTCCACCCGGTGGTATACACATTCACAAGCATAGTCCATCGGTGCTTCACCTCCCTCTCTGGGCCTCAATAACAGGCCAGATCAGGAATTATTAGAGCTCCAAAGATGGTGTTGGACTCTCTCTGGGAGAAAAACACTTCCCAACAGAGTCTCTCACGTGGAGGGAGTTGTTCACGGGCCTAACAACCTGCTTCTTCTCACATGGGCCTGACAACCTTCTTCTTCAACACACTCTTCAACTCAATTCCAACTCGGTGAGGGTAACCAACACAATATCAACACTGAGTTGACACTCGGATGACGACCACAACAGAAAATGGGCATAGTCCCGTAAATGGCTACAACCAGACGCTAAAACAGAGCACACTTAGGTGATTATCCAGGTGTCATGTTCTAAATAAGACACAAATTGGCTCATGGTTTACCGGTTACAGGATGCGTGACAATAAATTATGCAAAGGTCGAAGATGGAGGCCAAACATAGAGACCAGACAAAATTTATGGGAATACACCGGACAATCACAGAGGTCTCACGGTTTCATTTTTCAGAGCTGTGTGCGATATGCAAATCTCAGATGTAGAGGTCACATAGTTCAGACAGAGGATGACAGAATGGAGAAAGAACCCCCAACACAGCTAACACTTCAGCTTTAACCGCATGTGCCCATGTCGACACTTGTCTTCCTGGGGATGCATGCGTTCCCTTTTGCACACTTGGATCTGCATACGTTGCCTCTCCCAGGACTTAGGATAAAAACTTCTTTGTCACATAGCTTTTGGAATAAAAATAAATTATTATTCCTAAGGACTTAAGCCCCCAAGCTTATCCCCTAGGCTCAACACTTAGCCTCTCTTTCCAACCTTTCATCCCCTTTCCCTTACCCACTCCATGGAAGCTTATTCCCCCATCACTCTTTCTTCATGGTCGGTCTACATGTAGTGATGTTTATATTTTTATTAATGTTCTGCATAGTACATATACAAAAACATGCATCCTGGCCTTAACACTTAGGATCTCTAGCCTAATAAACACATAAGTCTACCATCTTATCAATACTCGTCTCACCAGCCTACAAAACATGATTTACAATTCATAAACATGATTACAACAGGGCTTTTCCTTGGGGATATTACAATCCCCTCCCCTTATTTTTGCACTGTCCTTAGTGCAACTTTCACATAGCATCAACAAGATTTTTCAAAATCTTAAAAAAGATGCAGGTATTCTGCCCGCATAACATCTTCATGCTCCCATGTCACGTCCTTAGGACCATACCAGGTCCACTGGACCTTTACAAGCCCTATGGCTCGATTCCGGAGTTGTTTGCTTTTCCGGTCCAATATGCGCATAGGATGCACTTGCAGAACACCTTCTTTCTCCACCTGAATCACATTCCAATCAATTACATGATTAGCATCATATATATATTTCTTAGGCAATGAAACATGAAACACATTATGTATACTCATGGATGCAGGTAATGCAAGAATATATGTAACTGACCCAATCCTTTCTAGGATTTCAAATGGCCCACACAATTTGGTTGCCAACTTGGTGTAGTTTCCCAAATTCAAGGAACTTCTATTGGATTTTAATTTCAGGAAAACATGGTCACCCACTTTGAACTCTCTGTGGATTCTGTTCCTATTAGCATAAATTTTCTGCCTATCTTGGGCAACCTTTAAATTCCACTTAATTTTTAGCATCTGTTCTTCCATTTCTTTGAGCAACTCTGGCCCAACCACTGCCCTATCAGCTGGATTATCCCATCTTACTAGAATATTGCACTTTCTTCCATAAAGTGCTTCAAATGGGATCATCTTCAACGATGCTTGATACCCTTTATTGTAGGAGAATTCTACCAAGTGCAGGTAGTCTTCCCATTTCGATGGTTTGTCCATCACATACATCCTTAGCGTGTCTTCTATTACTCTGTTCACCCTCTCTGTCTTTCCATCAGACTCAGGATGGTAAGATGTGCTAAAATTCAATTTCGTTCTGAATCCTTTGAACAACCCCTTACAAAAATTTGAAGTAAATTTCGGTTCTCTGTCAAACACAATTGTCTTGGGAATTCTGTGTAATTGTGCCACTTCCTTCATAAAGACGCTGACAACATCTGCTGCCTTGTGAGTAGTCTTTAACAGAATGAAATGGGCCTCTTTCGTAAGCTTATCCACCACCACCATGATTGAAACGTGCTTCTTGCTGGGTCTAGGCAATTCGATGATGAAAACCATTGTCACCACTTCCCACTTCCACTCAGGAATGGGTAAAGTTTGTAGCAACCCTGCTAGGTGCTTGTGCTCAACTTTAACCTTATGGAACTCCATACATTTGGTAATGTATTCATTAATCTCTTTCTTCATACCTGGCCAAAAGTAATGTCTCTTGATTGCTACCACAATTTTCTGATATCTAGGGTGCCCTTCATAAGGCACATTATGCATTTCATGCAAAATCATAAGTTTCACGTCTTGGACATTAGGTACATAAATTCCGTTCTTGTACAAAAATTGTGCCATCGGTTTCCAATTTATGATTCTCCACTTTCTATGGCATCTTACCTTGTTGTAGCTTTGCTACCAAATCCTTGTACTGCAAATCTGTATTTGCAGCCTCTGAAATTCTTCTTTTAATATCGGTTTGGTACATGATAATGGTTGTAGCATATAATTCACGTACTCTTTTGCTGATTGCATCAACTACTTTATTCTCCCTCCCTTTGATATGCTTGATATCAAAATCATACTCACAAAGAAACTCCAACTACCTACTCTGCGTAGTGTTCAAGGTTGGTTGGTCAAATAAATACTTTAGACCATTATGGTCTGTTCTCAGTTCGAACCCCCTTCCCATGAGGTAACGCCTCCATTTCTTTACAGCGTCAACTATATCTACCAACTCCAAATCATGAGTTTCATAGTTACTTTCATGATCTTTCAACTTTCTGGATTCATAACAGATTATGAATCCATTCTGACTGAGGACTCCTCCCATTCCTTCTTTGCACACATCATTTCACTCTACGAAATATTTGTTTGGATCTACAATGCTTAATATTGGAGCACTGGTTAACAATTGCTTCAATTGCTAAAATATTTTCTCACAATCATCTGTCCATTGAAACTTTTTCTCCTTCCTTTGCAAGGAAGTGATAGGGTGAGCTATCCTCGAGAACCCCACGATAAACCTTCTGTAACAACTAGCTAGACCCATAAAGGATCTGACTTTTTTTACGTTCCTTGGTGCTGACAATTCCCTGATGGCATTAATATTCTCAGGATCTACAACTATCCTATCCTTTGAAATAATATGCCCCAAGTAATGGATCTGCTCCTGATAAAATGAGCATTTTCTCAACTTGGCATACAGTTGGTGCTCTCATAGCACCTATAAGACCATCCTCAAATGTTGTTCATGTTCTTCCTTCGAATTGGAATACACCAAAATGCCATCCAGGAATACTATGAAAAACTTGTCTAGATAGTCCCTGAATACACCATTCATCAGGCACATAAGAACAACGGGTGTGTTTGACAACCCAAATAACACCACTATGAACTCATAATGACTATACCTTTTTCTAAAGGTGGTCTTTCTGATGTATTCATCTTTTATCCTTACCTGGTGATATCCTGACCTGAGGTCTATTTTCAAAAATATCTTTGCATCCTTCAACTGATTGAAGAGGTCATCAATCCTTGACAAAGGATATTTATTCTTTACAGTCACTTTGTTCAATTGTCTGAAATCGATACATAATCTCAACGTTCCATCCTTCTTCTTCAAGAACAGGACCGGGGCACCCCAGGGTGACACACTTGGGCGTATATATCCCTTCTTCAGAATCTCTTCAATCTGCAGTTGCAACTCTCTCAACTTTGACGTACTCATTCTGTAAGGAGATTTTGACACTGGGGCTGCTCCAAGCATCAAATTGACTGAGAAGTATATATCTCTTTTCAGAGGTAGTCTAGGTATCTCCTGAAATATATCCTCAAACTCCTTTAGTACTACATGCTCTTCGATATTTGACACCTTATCCTTGGGTATTTCCTCCACATGGGCTGCAAATAATTGACAACATTTTTTGTAGCACTTCTTCAGCTACATTGCTGAGATTTCTCTGATAACAACAACTATGGGAATTCCTTGGACTATTTTCTGATTCCATTTCTCATTAATGCAAGTGAATGCCTTGTTATGACAGTCCAAGATGGCATGGTGATGATCCAACCAATCCATCCCAATTAGATAGTCATAAGAACCTAAAGACAGAACATTCAATTTAGTTATTGTGCTCAGTCCATTCATGTCCACAGGATAGGACTTAACCAAATCAATGAATTTCCTCTTGGTTCCTGTAGCTAGTTGCACTAACCAAGACTTTTCATGTTTTCTTCTCGACAAATGAAAAATTTCCACCACTCTAGGATCTATATAACTATGGCTAGCCCCTGAATCGATTAAAATAGTAAAGGGTTGGTTGTTGATCATACCTTCCACTTCAATCATGTGCAACTGGTATTCAACTTGCTTGTTGTCCAGGGCTGCGTATATCCCTAGAATTCTATTGCCCATGTCCTCCACTATTTCATCTTGCTGAACATTATGGACAACTCTCACTTTTCCATTTTTATGGGGACAATCTCTGTACTTTTGGTTCTCTTTACATCCCCAAAACTGAATGGGCATTTGTCTTGGCCTTTGTTCCCCTACATCATCCATTCTTAGCTCTCTAAATGATGGCTGTCCTTGAGGACTATTTATGTGAAAGGGAGGTTTGTTTCCCTTCTTCCTCTTCTCTTTCTTAAACTTCTTCTGGCCATCCCAAGCCTTCCAGAAAGTAGGCTTCTGTCTTTGCTACTCATATAAGCATTTCGCTCTTCTTATCATTTCTTCCATAGTTTTTGGGTCATCATATTGGATCTTGTCCCCAATGGAAGGTGCCAGTCCACTTAGGTACCTTTGAATCTTGACAGTTTCATCCTTGATGAATGAAACATACTTTAGTAATTCCAAAAATATTTTCTTGTATTCATCAATGGTCATGCTGGCCAGCTTGAGTTCAATGAACTCTTTCATCTTTCTGTCGTAGTATCTTTTAGTCAAGTATTTCTTCTCGAAATAGCTCTTGAATTCCTTCCAAGTGATATCTTTCTCTCTAATGTGTTGCACCTGCACAAGCGGATCCCACCACATGGATACCTTTCCCTTTAGTTGATACATTGCAATTCTTCCTTCTGCATGAGAGGAATAATTCTGTAGTTGGAAATATTTTCTCATGCCAAGAAACCATGTTTCGACATCTTCCTCCTTCTTATGCTCTCCATGAAACATAGGCAGCTTAATCTTATTCATCTCTCCCTTCAATTCATCCACTCCCGATCTCCTATGATTTCTGGTAGGAGACAGGCTGGAAGTACTGTGTGCCCTCCTCTTGGAGCAACCTTGGGAGTGATGATGGTGTCTACCTGCACTCCTTGACCTTCTTCCCTCAGAAGTTTGGTGACTCCCTATTCTGCTTGAGTCGCTCTTCTTCTCCAACTTATTCTCTATTCTCTCCAAATTCCTTAACATATTTATGTTAAATTCACCTTGTTTTTCCTGATCTTTTCTAAAAAAAATTCTATCTACTCAACGAGTTTGGGTATCTTTCTGCAATTTTTCAATGATTTTCATCATGTTTCCTTCCTTATCTATCTCTTCTCCATGCCCATTGGATTTACATCCTTCAACTCCCATGTGAACATCCATTCCTTTTGCTTCATCCTCAAAATTGGAAGTAGTCCGTGCCATTTCCATTTCTTTTGCACTCAGTGGAAATTCTACTCGGTTCTAGCACTCTCTAAACTTTTGCAAACACAATGTGTAGAAAACCATAATTTTTTAGGTCATTAATCCTTAACAAATTCCATAGCATTCAAAAACAAATTGATTCAAGAAAATGTTCAGTTTCCATGAATTTTCCGAGCTCTGCTTGGCTCTATAGTACACTCAGGCCATAGCCCTTTTCCTTTGTTTCCCTAGCCCCATGCGACCAGGGGTCATGACCAAGCGCTAGATCTACAAGGTTCTCTAAACAAAACTTCGGGGTTGCGGGTTTCGATCCTAGAGACTCTCACACTCACTTTCCTCTCCAACTCTTGAATTTCGAAATTCTGACCTTTCTCACCTCCTGGCCCACATCACAACTATCACCAACCAAGGTGGTGACACGTGGTGACCTTAAGAAGGTCCACGTTACCTTGGGTGATTCCATCCAGCCCTACTGCATCAACGTTTTCCTTCGAGACCCACTGGAAAATGGCACACATCCCCTGTGTCCTTGTTAATCCTAGTGAGGTTAGCCCGACCCTATACTTTGGTTCATTGGGATTTAACGATTTCAGGCTTCAGGAGTTTGTACGTCCGCACATCTCACTTCTCCCTACAGTCGATCTCCTGAAATGTCAACATTTCAAAGATCCTAATCTGACGGTCCTGACTTCCCCATGATTTGACGGCTCAGATCTCATCGGGATTTTACGTATTAATATTTTGTGTGTTGCGAGGTTGAAAAACCTCCCACCTTCATTCTTCTGATTCCCGAAATGTCGCAATCCTTCTTGGACAATTAGTGGTCCAGATCTCTCCTTGATCAATGGTTGTGATCTAATCATGAATTTGTGTTTCATGAATTCTCACGAACTTGCCCTTTGACCTTTTCAAGTGATGAGTTAGTGAAAGGCTGATCGTTCTCCATGCATCCTTTCCGATGGACGGATCTGATGACTTCGGGGCTTCACGTATTGTGATTTCTACACTCCTGTCCAACTCCAAAGGTTTTTAAACGTTGTGCATGTTCCCTGGATCCAACGGTTGTTGGTCCACATGCTCAGATCTGATGGCCCAGATATGATCTCTTCTACGTGCTTTCCTTAGTGTCTAGATGTGGATTTGATGGTCCAAATCTTCTTCTTTATAGCTTCTCTACGACTGCGGTTTAATTCTACTGCAACTCTTCTTGAGATTCGTAACATAGTCAAGTAACCCATTGACACTTAGAAGCATTATGAGGTCCGAGATTAGTCCTCCAGGCACAATTTCCTCTCAAAACCTTGAGTCCAAAGACCACTTATCCGACCCATCTAGGCTCAACGTTGAAAACATGGCTCTGATACCATATTGTAACATTCCCGACCATCAAACCCCTTACCAGGCAACGCTACTACATGGAAACATTCTCATACTTATATATTATGCATTTAAATGAAATTAAATGGCTTAACAGAGTAAACATACAATTACTGCTAACATACATAAACAATCCAATCAACAGTAAACATCATCACAACAGAATACATGATAGTATTACAAGAATCACAGACATGCATTTAAAAATTGAATTTAAACACATGCATATACTTATCTTTGAAACTGTAGTAACTCCACCAACCACGTGTAGACCTTCCACGAACCTCCCATCCTTAGAACTGACTGCTCATCATGCTCAACAGTGAGTCACCCGTGAGCTGGGACTAAGCTCCACCCAAGGTAAGGGAATCCTAGGCTTGGCTGAGGTTACAAGAAAAATGCATAGAGCAACCAGAAGGATTCTCTCCAGGAGCCTTCTTACACCCACTAGTAACCGTCTATCATTCCCCACATGCCTGTTCCACCCGAGAGTATACACCTTCACAAGCACAGTCCATCGATGCTTCACCTCCCTCTCCGGGCCTCGACAACAGGTCGAATCAAGAATTCTCAGAGCTCCAAAGTTGGTGCTGGACTCTCTCTGGGAGAAAACCACTTCCCAACAGACTCTCTCACCTGGAGGGAGTTTCTCACAGGCTTGGAAACCTACTTCTTCTACCACGGGCCTAACAACCCACTTCTTCAACACACTCTTCAACTCAATTCCAACCGGGTTAGGGAAACTGCAACAACATCAGCACTTAGTTGACACTAGGATGGTGACCAAAATAGAAAATGGGCATAGTCCTGTAAATGGAAACGACCAGACTCTAAAACAGAGCATGCTCAGGCGATTATCTAGGTTTCAGGTTCTACAGAAGACACAAATTAGCTCATGTTTTACTGGTTACAGGATGCGTGATAGGAAATTATGCATAGGTCAAGGATGGAGGCCAAACCAGAGACCAAACAAAATTTACGGGAAGACACCGGACAATCACAGAGGTCTCACGGTTTTGGTTTTCAGAGATGTGTGTGATATGTAGAGCTCAGACGCAGAGGTCACACAATTTAGAAAGAGGATGATAGAATGGAGAACGAACCCCCAACTCAGCCAACGCTTCAACTTTTAACCACATGTGCATAGGTCGACACTTTTCTTCCTGGGGTTGTATGCATTCCCCTTTGCACACTTGGAGCTACATGCATTGCCTCTCCTAGGACTTAGGATAAAAACATGTTTGTCACATATCTTTTGGAATAATAATAAATTATTATTCCCAAGGACTTAAGCCCCCAAGCTTAGCCCCTAGGCTCAACACTTAGCCTCTATTTCCAACCTTTCAACCCCTTTCCCTTACCCACTTTGTGGAATCTTAGTCCCCCATCACTCCTTCTTCATGGTCAGTCTACACGCAATGATGTTTATATTTTTATTAATGTTCTCCATAATACATATACAAAAACATGCATCATGGCCTTAACACTTAGGCTCTTTGACCTAATAAACACATAAGTCTACCAGCTTATCAATACTCGTCTCACCAGCCTACAAAACATGATTTACAATGCATAAACATGATTACAACAAGGCTCATCCTTGGGGATATTACATCAGTGGTTCACGGTAGATCCAGGTACTGCACCTACAAGAACTTTAGTAGATGACTAGAAAAAGTTGGATCGGAAGGCAAAGAGCACAATCCGACTATGTCTCTTAGATTAAGTATTACTGACTGTGTCGGAGGAAGCTACAACAAAGGATTTATGGGATAAGTTGGGGAATTTGTATCAGTCTAAGTCCCTAGTGAATAAACTATTCCTAAGAAAGAAGCTGTATAACCTAAGGATGAGAGATGGAGACTCAGTGGCAGAGCATTTCAATGCCTTCAATATTGTGGTAAGTCAGTTAGTATCTATTGAGATTAAAATTTTAGATGAAGATAAATGTATCAGTTTACTATGTTCTTTACCAGACTCTTGGGATAGTCTAGTTGTGGCCATAGGTAGTAATATAAATTCCTTGAAGTTTGATGAAGTGGTCTCATCTTTGTTGTCGGAGAAGATGAGACGGAATAATATGGAAGGACATAGCACATACACATTATTTGCAAGAGGACGATCCCAGGAAATAAATAGATCTAAGTTCTCAAGTGGGAGATCTAAGTCTAAGAGTAGATCTAAATCTACCGGAAAGTTTGTAAGGGTATGTTGGAGATGTGGAAAAGAAGGGCACGAAAAGAAGCAATGTAGATCCAAAGTTGAGAAAAAGAAGGTACATGAAGAATCTCATTCTACAAAAGAATATACCTCCAAGAAAGAAGGAGGGGATGTGTACTTGTCTTATTCAAGCACACATGTAGATCATGAGGCATGGTTGGTTGACTCTGGTGCATCCTTTCATATGACTCCCCACAGGGAATGGTTCTGCAAATATGAAAGGTATGATGAAGGTAATGTTTTCTTAGGTGATGATTTGACAACCATAATCATACGACGAGGAAAAGTCAAGTTGAGGCACATAGATGAAAGGATTAGAAAATTGCCCGATGTTCTGCACATCCCAGGTTTGGCAAAAAACTTGATTTTTGTAAGAAAAATGGACGATGCAGGGGTAAAAACAATATTTGAAAAGGAAACCTCCAGGATGGTTCGAGGAGCAATGGTGTTGCTGAAGAAAGTTTGGTTTGGAACTCTGTATAAGCTGGAAGGAAGCACTATTAGTGATGGGTGTAATAGTTCCATTGTTCCTGATATTGGAGTTGAAGAAGAAAGAACTCCTATAGTCTCTGGAGAAAAGGTTATGATGTGGCATAAAAGAATATGGCATATCGGAGAGAATCAAATAGTTGAGAATCAAAGAGTTTCAGGCTCTTGTTGAGAATCAAACAGAGAAAATAATTAAGGTGTTGAGGACAGATAATGGCAGAGAGTTGTAAGAGAATTAATTTGAATAATTCTATAAGAAGTGTGGTATAGAAAGGAGATCGATTCGAGAAAGAAGGATACCAGAAAGGTATACTCCATCTGATTTTCGTTCAAATTTTTCTTTGTCTATTACTGATGATGATCCTAAAACTGTCAGGGAGGCAGTGGATTCAAAGGATGGAAATCTTTGGAAAAGGGCCATGGATGAAGAAATGGCATCTTTGGATAAGAATGAGGCTTGGGATCTAGTGGAGTTTCCGACTGGAAGAAATCCCATTGGAAGAAAATGTGTATTTAAAAAGAAGGCGAATGCAGAAGGAAGAGTGGAGAAATACAAAGCTCGGTTAGTAACAAAGGGTTATTCCCAAGTTGAGGGAATTGATTTTGGTGAGATTTTTTCTCTTGTTGCCAAGTTAACCTCTATAAGATTTCTGTTATCTATTTCTGATGCATTTGATTTTGAATTAGAATAGATGGATGTGAAGAAATCATTCCTACATGGGGATTTGGAAGAATAAATCTATATGAAGCAACCAGAAGGTTATATTGTTAAGGGAAAGAAGGAGCTAGTATGCAAGATGAAAAAGTCCCTGTATGGTTTAAAAAAATCACCAAGGATGTGGTATAAAAAATTTGATACTTATATGTTGGGACTTGGATTCACAAGAAGCAAAGAGGATCACTGTGTGTATTTTAAATTAATTGGTGATCATTTGATTTATTTGGTCTTGTATGTGGATGACATGTTGTTGATAGGAAACGACAAGGAGATTATCCAGGATGTGAAAACTCATTTGTCTTCTAAATTTGACATGAAGGATCTCGATGCTTCAAATTTCATTTTGGTCCTGGAAATTAAAAGAGATCGACAAAGGAGGAAACTCTGGTTAAATCAGAGAAAATATGTCGAGACAATATTGTAGAGGTTTAATATGAAGCTATGTAAACCAATCAAGGTTCCCATTCCCGTTGGTGTAAAGTTATCTGTGGATCAGTGTCCCAAGACACATGAAGAGGAGGACATGTCTCATGTTCCATATGCAAGTGCAGTTGGAAGTTTGATGTATGAAATGGTCTGTACTAGACTAGACATTGCACATTCAGTGGGATTTTTGAGCAGGTATATGTCAAAACTAGAGAAGGAGCATTGGAAAATAATAAAAGGTTTTTCAGGTATTTGCGTGGCACCGCTAGCTATGGATTGTGTTATGAAGGAAGACTGAGATTGCAAGAGTGGTGGATATACATGGATTTTTGGATGTAGACTGGGATGGAGATATGGATCATAGGAGATATACAAGTGGGTATGTGTTTAACCTATTTGAAGGAGCAATAAGTTGGATGAGAAAAAGACAGGTTGTAGTGGCACTTTCAAATACAGAAGCTGAATACATGGAAGCCACTCATGAAAGTAAGGAATATGTATGGTTACAAAGATTTTTTTCAAGTATTGTGTTGGTACAACAAGATGTAAGGATAGATTGTGACAGTCAGAGTGCAATGTTTTTGGCAAAGAACCCAACTTATCATTCAAAGACAAATCATATTGAGATTTAATATCACTTTGTGAGAGACATGGTTGAAGAAAAGAAAGTATTGTTGATGAAGGTGGACACATTGAAGAATGTTGCAGATTCATTAAAAAAATATGTGAGCACTGAGAAGTTATCTTGGTGTAGAGGATCCATGGGTATTGCTGCCCTGGATTGTTGACTATGTAACCCTATAACCCTTTGTATGCAAACAAAACAAAAAGTAGGAGAATGTTTGGTATGTGTTATATTCTTTGCATGAGAATTAGTGTCTGAGCGTTGTGTCAGGTGCACAGGGGTTTGAGGGGGGTGCAACGCCCCTGAGAAAAAAATTTCTGCCTTGGAAAACATGTCACATATTTAGGTGGTTTTTCGGCACATGGTTTCTTTGCCGATGGTTTTCTATTTCTGGTTAAAGAATTATGGTTGTTGACTAATCTAGGTCATTGGGTTAGGGTTTTGGATGTCTTTGGATCCTATATTTATATTGTATTGTAAACAATGTATCACTATGAATGCATATAGAATATGTTGCTTTTCCCGATTTGGGTTTTTAGGGGGGAAATCTCTGTGTAATGTTTGTATTTGCCATTGTATATTTTCTGTTCTTTAACTAAAAATAAGTTTGCAATAAATATTGTACAAGGTTAAAATATACAATTTTCTCATTGATTTTTATTGTCCTTTGCCTACCAAAGGGACTCATATATGGTCACATAACATTTTCCTTTCCTATCCAGGAAGGATGAAAAATTTGGCTCCTGCCACCCTGCCAAGGCTATAAGAATGATGAGACAAGTGATGCAAGAGCATCTCTCCACGTCAATCAGCCAGCCAACCAGCCAGCCAATCACGTCAGTGAATTCAAATCGTGCGTTGAAGAGAGGCGCAACCTCATTTGGAATTTGAATTTAATGTAATTAAATGTTTAAGCTGTTGAGTTGTGAAGTCATGCCTTTGTGTAGGCATTAGGTATATAGGACTTTAATGTCTGTAAGGATGAGATCTAGATCCAGATGCTAGACTAGACAACCCATTCAATGTAATTGAATAGGGTAGGTAGATTGGAGGGAAGAGCTCGAAGAGCCCCCTCAGGTAAAAAGAGATTTGAGTATCTCATTGTGTAAGGGGATGAGAAGTCGAAGAGTAAGTGTGGTTGAGATAGAAGAGATTCTGCGAGTAGAGAGCAGAAGAAAAGAAGCTGAGACTTTGTTACAGTCCGAGCTCAGGAACACCTTGTATAAACAGGCATTTTCCATTTAATATAAACAACAGTTTTTCCTGCATCTTTCATATGTTAAATGAATGTCTGTGAGTGTTCTTTTATGCTGTGAATGTATGTTATGTTTAGGAATTTGTAGGGGTTTTGTTTGATTTCAAGCTTGAGAGTTCCTTGAGGCTTCACACCAAGAGGGTGTGACAGAACACTGCGGGTTCTGATAGTCGTGCATAGGGGATGCATTTATGAACTCTGCGGATTCAGACAAAGACGTGCAAGGTGGGTACAAAAGTTGAAATCAACAACTCAGGGAAAGACCTCAAGGTTGTTGAATACCTTGGAGGCTAGGCTGTGGGAGAAAACACAGTTGCAGACAGAATCTCTGAAGATTTCTGTGAAGCTCTGCCAAGTGGGCATTGAGCATATGCATAGTGGTGCATTGAAAAGAACTCTACTGTGAGTTCTTAGGAAGTCAGAATCATTGAGGATTCTTGACACTCTGCCAGGTGGGCATTGAGCGAGTTAAAGGAGGACACAAAAAGAGAACATAACTACTGAACGTTCTATGAAAAGATACTCTGCCAGGTGGGCATTTGAGACATTGTGCAGACAGGCACAGGAGAAGAGAAATCTTTGAGTTCTCTATTTTGAAGGAAGAATCCACTGAGGGATCTTCACAGGGTTGCTGAACACCCTACAGACTCAGTAAGAATTTTCTTGAGGCAGAGGATAGCCAGGAGGGCATCAAAGTATTCTCCATCTATGGGAGAAGAAAGAAGGATAAAATCCATTAGGGGTCTGAGTGTTGAGAATCTCAGGAGAGACAACACTGTGTGTGCATGAGAATACTCTGTAGGGGTGCAAGAGTTGAAGAATCCTTTAAGGGTTCAGAAGAAGGATAATTTCAGGAGGGCGAGTTCCTTCAGGCACAGAGTCATAACTGCAAGGAGTGCAGAAGCTTCAGAACCCTCTGACGGATTCAGAGTACTCAAAGCTCAGGAGGATCAACATTTTTATATGCACGGGGAAGCTCCAATAGTGAGGAGTTCAGAGAGGAGAAGGAAGGCCAAGGTTGAAGCCTCTGGAAGATTGAAATTCTTCCAAGTCTCGGAAGACAATGTGTAATCTCAGGAGGGAGAGCACAACAACCGTCGGATCGGCTAGAGAAAAGAGATCTTGGACCGTCAGATTTCCCACATCCATGAAGGAGTAGGAGGAGCACACAGGAATAATGGATCTGGACCATCAGATCTAGAGAGAAATACCCGACAGCCGTCAGATCGGTTGGGAGATGCACGGGGGTTAAAGCTTCGTGAACAGGAGGGTGAAAGTCCCGAAAGGATTGACTTATCAGGATATCGGCACTCGAGATATCAGATTTATCGAGGTCGAGAAATTTGGGACATTTCATGTCTCGAAATAGTGAGAGTGAATCTGAAACGTCCGTTTATGAATACATGTGGCAGCGATCGAGCGACCCATCGGTATATCGGCTACCAGGGTTTTGAGTTCACAAAGAATTTTTGTCATCGGGGTATCAGAAACTCCAAAATCGCGAGATTGGATCAGGGCCATCCATCAGTCGGGATATGTGGCAGAGATCCAGACTATCGGGGGAAGTCCCGAAAGAAAAGTCAAAACCGACACATCGGGGTTCGACGTTTCACGAATCTTGAGGGCAAGACTTCCGAAGCATCAGAAGTCATGAAATTGCGAGAAGCGATCAGGACCGTCCATCATAGGAGGAGGCGTGGAGGAGATCAGAGCATTCGGGAGATTTCCCGAAAGGAAATCTATCCATATGCATTACAGGGATTGGGATATCGGGAATCCCGTGGACAAGAGGTTTATGCATTTCAGCATTGTGATGTCTGGAACCCTGATAGGAGATGAGACTACGGTCACGGGGATAGTGGTCATATGGGCCAGGAGTTTAGCCAGGAGGGCTAATGCGTAAAGCATCGTATTGGTGAATTAACTCATCAGAGATTGGGGATTCAAGAGGATAGTGGTTCTCGTGACATCGAAAAACAAGAAACCCCAAAACCCAAAATTACATCGGGGTTTCTCACGGTTAAAAAGCAGAAGAGTGTGTGGGTGAATAAAGGACCTATGGATCGGGTTTTTAACAGAGATTCCACTGAGGAATCGAAGATTCACTTTGGTTCAAAAGGGGAAGTTGAACGATCCTTAAGACTGGGAGGTCAGCGCAGGGGCCTTTGCCGAGGCAGAGGTGGTGGTCTACATTAGTGTGGTATCAAAGCAAGAACTCTGTTTTTATATTTCAAGTAGAGGGAGAAGATGAAGTGCTGAAAACTCTGTAAGTATTGTTCGTAGGTAGGCAACAATCCATAGACAATCGGGAGGACTGTAGGATGAAGCTGGAAACACTCGAGATGCAGAGTGACAACAATAGGTTTTCCAGGAGATCAGATAGGGACAATGACATGGCTACTGAAGGCCGTAGGTATGCTGGGAGGAAAAAATCAGAGCTATGGAGCCAAGAAGATATAGATGAAGAGCTTGCTGATATAAAGAAAGAAATAGAAAAGATTGCATTGTGGATGCAACATAAAGCAAAGCCGAGATGGGTGTATGAATGTCCCATGAGGAAGGCAAAAGAAAAATGGCCAGTCAAGGAATTGATGGCTAGAAGACAGCGTAGGCTGTTAAGAGGATGGTTGAGGCATGCTAAAAACCTCGATGGACCTGAGGAAATGGTTCAGGTATGTGAACCAGAGACCAAAAAAATTCTCGGTGAAGAGAATGAAATGGGATCAGCTGAAGATCTCAAGCACTGCTAGGAGGGCAGAGAAGAAATTCCATATTGCCAGGTGGGCAACGAGTTGAGATCACTACGGGATCTCAGAGACTGTCATGAGGACAACCAAGGAATTTCACATTTCCAGCTGGGTAATGAAATGAGGTCACTGTGGGATCTCGAAGACTACCAGGAGGGTAGTGGAAGCATCTCAGATTGCCAGGTGAGCAGAGATGAGCATTCGAGACTAACTGAGAGTCTCATAACTCAGAGGTGAGTTTAGATCAGCATGTGCAGCTGATAGAAGAGGAAGATATGAGAAATATTTTGATGATTGGAGGGATCGAAGTATTCCTGCCACTTTCCCAAGAGGAGGTAAAAATATGTGTTGTAGGTGCAACAACAGTAGAAGGACAACCAACTAAGACTGTTAAAGAAGGATTGGAGCAGATATCTGAAGCTGCCCAAGAAGAAAAAGAAAATGATCATTCTGAGGAATGGCTCAACATATTCATCTAGGAAGCTGTAGCACTGAAGCTAAAAACAGAAGAAGCATGAGAGGAAAATGAGAATTCTGAGGAATGGCTTAATATTTTCAGCCAGGAAGATGAAAAGACTGCAACCTGGGAGTTTGCAGAAGAAGAATAAGAAGAAACATACAACATTAGTTTCGCTGATCTATATGAACAAATTGAATCCTTGGAGAGAAGGGTGAAAGTGCAGAGCATGCACATCCAATAGGTGAAGTTGGAAGCTGATGAAGAAGGCATGGGAGATCACAGTGATCTTCCCATGAGACAAAAAGTTTTGCAGCTGGGGAGACTGCAAAAGCAGGACGAGCCACTGGAGCAGATGGATGCAATGATCGAGGAGATCAAAAGGCTGATGATTCGGTCAGCAGAAACTGCCAGCAAGGAAATGTTGGGCAGAAAGGAAGCAGCAGCAAGAAGATGGAGCGGATGAACAACTCTAGAGGATGATTTGGGATCTAGGAGGATCAGAGATGGGAAGCTCATGAGTAGGAGCTCATGAATTTTTCAGCTGAGGAGTATGATGCAGGAGAATCTCTCCACATTAGTCAGCTAGCCAACCAACCACGTCAGCGAATTCAAATCGTGCGTTGAAGAGAGGTGTGGCCTCATTTGGAATTTGAATTTAATGTAATTAAATGTTTAAGTTCTTGAGCTGTGAAGTCGTGCCTTTGTGCATGCATTAGGTAGATAGGCCTTTAATGTCTGTAAGGCTGAGATCTAGATCCAGATGCTGGACTAGACAACCCATTCAATGTAGTTGAATAGGGTAGGTAGATTGGAGGGAAGAGCTCGAAGAGCTCCCTCAGGTAAAAAGAGATTTGAGTATCTCATTGTGTAAGGGGATGAGAAGTCAGAGAGTAAGTGCGGTTGAGATAGAAGAGAGTCTGTGAGTAGAGAGCAGAAGAAAAGGAGCTGAGACTTTGTTATAGTCTGAGCTCGGGAACACCTTGTATAAACAAGTATTTTCCATTTAATATAAACAACAATTTTTCCTGCATCTTTCATATGTTAAATGAATGTCTATGAGTGTTCTTTTATGCTATGAATGTATGTTATGTTTAGGAATTTGCAAGGGTTTTGTTTGATTTCAAGCTTGAGAGGTATTTGAGGCCTCACACCAGGAGGGTGTGATAGAACGCTGCGGGTTCTGATAGTCATGCACAGAGGATGCATTTCTGAACTCTGCGGATTCAGACAAAGACGTGCCAGGTGGGCACAGAAGTTGAAATCAACAACTCAGGGAAAGACCTCAAGGTTGTTGAATACCTTGGAGGCTAGGTTGTGGGAGAAAACACAGTTGCAGACAGAATCTCTGAAGAGTTCTGTGAAGCTCTGCCAAGTGGGAATTGAGCATATGCACAGTGGTGCATTGAAAAGAACTCTTCCGTGAGTTCTTAGGAAGTCAAAATCACTGAGGATTCTTGACACTCTGCTAGGTGGGCATTGAGCGAGTGAAAGGAGGACACAAAAAGAGAACATAACTGCTGAACATTCTGTGAAAAGATACTCTGCTAGGTGGGCATTTGAGACATTGTGCAGACAGGCACAGGAGAAGAGAACTCTTTGAGTTCTGTATTTTGAAAAAAGAATCCATTGAGGGATCTTCACAGGGTTGTTGAACACCCTGCAGACTCAACAAGAAGTTGCTTGAGGTAGAGGATAGCCAGGAGGGCATCCAAGTATTCTCTATATGTGGGAGAAGAAAGAAGGATAAAATCCCTTAGAGGTCTGAGTGTTGAGAAGCTTAGGAGAGACAACACTGTGTGTGCATGAGAATACTCTGTAGGGGCGCAAGATTTGAAGAATCCTTTAAGGGTTCAGAAGAAGGATAAGTTTAGGAGGGCGAGTGCCTTTAGGAACATAGTCGTAACTGCAAGGAGTGAAGAAGCTTACGAACCCTCTGATGGATTCAAAGCACTACAAGCTCAGGAGGAGCAACATTTTTATACGCGTGACTAAGCTCCAAGAGTGAGGAGTTCGCAGAGGAGAAGGAAGGCCAAGGTTGAAGCCTCTTGAATATTGAAATTCTTCCAAGTCTCGGAAGACAGTGTGTAAGATCAAGAGGGAGAGCACAACAGTCATCGGATCGGCTGGAGAAAAGAGATCTTGGACCATCGGATTTCCCACGTCCAAAAAGGAGCAGGAGGAGCGCACAGGAAGAACGAATCTTCGAGACCTCGCAGTGATCTCTGATCATTGCCCAGCTGGCAATGCGAAATTCCTTGGATGTCCTCACGAAATTCCTTGAGATACTCAACTGATCCCAATTCGTTGCCCTCCTGACAAACTGGAATTTCTTCTTTTCTGCCCAACCGACAGTATTTGAAACCATCAGCTAATTCCAATTTATTCCAATCATCATCATCATCATCATCATCATCGCCATCGAGAATTTTTCCTGTCTCTGGCCAAAAGTAACAAATCATGTCTTCTTCTGTGGCCCTGAGGTTCTCAGCATACCTCAACCATCTTTTCAACAGCCTACGCTGTCTTATGACCATCAGCTGCTTGACTGGCCATTTCACTTTTGCCTTCTCCATTGACAATTCGCGCAGTCGTCTCCTCCTCCTCTCCTGCCGCATCCGCAGTTTGAACTCCTCTATGTTTGCTTTTAATTCATAGAGGTCTCTAGTCATTTCTGCTTCCTCTACAAGATTTTCTGCCTTGATTTTCTTCCTATGGCCTTTAGTAGCCATTTTGCTATGTCTATCTATCCCCTCGACAGATCTGCTGCTGTCACCCCAACAATCCTGAGTGCTCAGCTTCATCTTCCTACAGTCCTGCTGACTGTCTATGGACTTTTGTCTACCTACAAGCAGTCCTCACAGAGTCCTCCAGTGCTCTGTCTTCATTCACCTGCAATGTACAGATGATATCCCGCTCTAATACCACTTTGACGCAAGTCGTGAGTATCAGAGTGCTTTCCCTTTTTTTTTCCTCCTCTCCTCTTGCCTGCAATATACAGACAAGATTTTCAAGCTCTGATACCACTATGACGTAGACAAAGTCGCAACCCTCACGGTCCAACGCTGCTCTCACCAGGACCTTCTTTTACCCAAGCCCGAAGAGTCAAATACTCTTCAACTTCCTTGACGGAAGTTCTTCACCCAAAGTCACTCCTCAGTGATCTCCCCTTTCGCGTATCGGGAAATCGGAACTCGCGGGTTCGCGAGTTCAATGCTCACGATATCGGCCCCTCAAATTCTCGAGCCCAAACTCCGATGGTCAAAGGTATTCACCTCCACTCGTCAGGAATCTTCCTATCGGGATATCGCCACTCGCGATGTCAACAGCTTGGAGTTCCAACCTCCGAACCCCGATGCGCTGATTGTTGGATGTGATACCACCTGTCCTCCACTGTATCTCATGGTCCCACGTGCCCACATCACCGTCGAGATTTTGCGGATCGTGGATCCACGATACAAGTTTCCCTTGTGGTTGGAAACCTCGAACACTGAATCCCCGACTCCTCGGGATCTGATGCCACGTGTCCCGTGCCAATCGACGGCTCCCGTTGACTCGGGAAATCGCTACTTGCGATTTCAACGAGTCTGAGACTCTTACCTTTTCAATCGTCGAATGCCCAACCCTGATGGGCTTCGATCCTTCCTGCGCTCATGGATTAACGTCCCCGCAACTTCTCCACGATCTAACGGTCAGTGGGATTTCTCGACCTTCCTCTTCGATCCCTGACCGTTGATCCTTTGCATCGGAGATCTCCTCGCTCCAAAGCTCGTCCTGTTCGAATCCCTCCAGGAACTATTCCCCCTGAGCTTTATCGACTCTGACTTCTTCAGAGATCTTTCACATGTGCTCCCTGTGCTCGGCCTCCAACGACTCTCCAAGTGTGGAAGTCATCCAGACTCTATGCACTCCATGCAACAGAAGTCCCCACGCGCAAAGCGCTATTTGTCCTAAGCTCTTTCTCTAGCTTCGACCTCTACAAAAGATTGATTCTTCTTCTCTTTCTCCCTGCAGATGGAGAATACAATACCTTCGGTTAGTCTTCGAACTCAAGCAACCTATTGCTGAGTACCCTGGGTATTCAGTAACCCAGTGAAAGTTCCCTCAGTGGATGCTTCCTTCAGATGATAGAACTCACGAAGTTCTTTCCTCTTGTGTTGTCTGCACATTCCCTCAACGCCCTCCTGGCGGAGTATCTCTGCCACAGAACATCCAACAGTTACGCTATCTCGGTGCACTCACGCACCTCGCTCGACGTCCTCCAGACGGAGCTCCTCAGGATCCTCAACATAATTCTGGTCCTTCATAACTCACAACAGAGTTCTTTCCTATGTGCACTTCTGTACACACACTCGATACCCCCTTGGTAGAGCTCCTACAGAAGTCCTCAGAGGTTCTGTTTGCAACAGTGTCTCGGCTACACTGCCTTGACTATTGAGGTGCTCAGTAACCCCAAAAGTCCTCCTTCTATCTGAAGTGATGATTTCAGTCCGGTGCCCTCAGCACATCTCTTTCTGACTCCTCACGAGTTCAGAAGTGCCACCCCTGTGCACCGGTATCCAGAGTCTCAACACTCTGTCACGCCCTCATGGCATGAAACCTCAAAGACCTCTCGAACCTGAAATCAAAACACACTCCCTGCAATGGCATAATAACCAGACATAAATGCAGCATAAAATGAACACACACACAGACATGCATATAATGATAGATAATGCAGGAAAAACTGCTCTGTATTAATAAGGGAAAATGCCTGTGTATATTACAAGGTGTTCCTTGAGCTCTCTCTCGGCTCTTTTTTTTTTTGCTCTACATGCATTCTATTTACATGTACCTCTCCCCTCTCTAAAATGAGATCTCTCTATCTCTTTTACCTGAGGTGCTCAATCGAGCACTTCCCTCCAGGATTTACCTACTCTAATTAATTTACAATCAATGGCTGTCTAGTCTGCTATCCAGAACTAGATCTCAGCTGATCCATAATAAATGCCTATCTTATCTACAGCCTGCGCAAATGCATGGAATTCATGGCTCACCAGCCTAAAACATTTATTACATTCATTTCAAATATTCAAAATGAGGCTGCGCCTCCCTTCGACTCTGAATGAGTGCGTGCTGACGTGGCTGGCTGGCTGGCATGGAGAGATTCTCCTGCATCATCATGTATCCCCAAAATTGTAGAACCCACAATTACAAATAATTACGGAATAACATGTTGAACTAAAAATATCAAAAGGAGCCAGTTGGAATAGGTGGGTGGCCACCAATATCCACCTGGATTAGTATTGCACCCTTAGGAAGTAATGGTCTCCATTTCATTGAGTGACTCCATCAGGTGAGGATATTTCTGTTGAATTTGGCCCTAGGTGAACTATTTTCCTTGGTGCAGGAGCTGCCCTACCTTGACAACTCGATAGAGCTAGATCCTTTGCTAGCGAGTGCACTTGACTTATGTGTCCACTATCTGATCATTGAATTCATGTTCCATGCAGTCAAGGTTGAGCCCTATTGGTGTTAACTATTCTGCGATCTATGAGGTGTCCAATAATGGTGGAAAATATGGTCAGAGGAGGTCCACATTAAACATTGGGTGCAAGATAAGGAAGGGGGGAGTGTTGAGCTCAAAATCATTGTCTCCCATAGCCTTGGTGATAGTGTAAGGCCCATAGTGAAGTGGATGGAGCTTCCAATGGGGCCTCGTAAAGCATTCTTTATGCAAATGTAACTAGACCTTGTCTCCCACCTGAAACTTGTGCGATACCCAGTGTTGATCATGACACTACTTGTACTTAGCATTGAGTTTTTGCAAAATATCATGGACATGTTGGAAGATGTGTTGAATCTGCTCAATGAATCTGGTGGCTTTCTTAGCCTCAAACTGAACATGGGAATATTTTGTCTATGTGTTTGCAAGAGGTAGTGCAACATCAATGGGACCCAAGGGTTCGAATCTCAGCCCCACCTGAAATGGGCTATGGTCGGTGGAGATATGGATAGCCTTGTTGTAGATGTGTTGAACATAGGGAAGAATCTCATTCCATGTACATGGATTCTTAGAGTTATACATGTGTAGGATGTGCACAATCATCTGATTGAGGACCTTTTTCTAGCCATCTGTTTGAGGGTGGAAGATAGTGGATTTAGTGAGCTTGGTGTCCAACAGTGACCAGAGACTCGACCAAAATGTGTTGAGGAACCTGTTGTCCCAATTGGAGATGATGGTATGTGGTATCCAAAAATGGAACCACATGCATTAGAAGACGATATTGGTAGTATCTTCCGCTATGATGCTCTTCTTATAGGCTCTGAGAATGACCATATTTGAAAACCGATTAACCACCACAAATACACAATCATTGCCTTGCTTGGTGGAAAGAAGGCTAGACATGTAATCCATCGAAATGGATTCCCAAGGGCTCTCGGGATTAGGAAGAGGGGTGTATAAGACTTGCTTCTTTATGGTTGGCTTGGAAATGGCACATGCAGTGCAAGATTCAATATACTTACTGATGTCCTGTCGAAGTTTTGGCCAATAAAAATGTTTTTGTAGAATGACCATAGTTTTCTCCACACCAAAATGTCCTACCATCTGACTGTAGTGAGCCACCCAAATTAGCTTTTCACACTCTCTTGCAGGAACACAGAGGTGGCCCAGATGTCATAACAATCCGTCATGAATGTGAAAATCAGTGGCAGTCACACATGTACCCAACAGCTGATAGGTGGTGGCAAAGTCAGGATCTTGCTGATAAATTTGGGGCCACTCAGATGCCTCATGCCCATAGGAATGGAGTACGATGGTGAGTGCAACCATGGGAGGTCTACTGAGGCATTCATGGACACGATTTGTGCTCCCCATCTTATACTTGATGTTGAGATGGAATTGCTGCAGGTATGTGGATCACTTCTGATGGTGGTCATTCTGCAACTTCCCTTGTGTCTTTATGAACTGCAGAGGCTTATGATCAATGTGGATGATTGTATCAAGCAACATTCTTCGGTGTTGTTCCAAGGGATTTTATGGTATTCACCCCACTTTCCTGTGTCCTTCTTCGACTTCTCATTACCCTTCTTGTGTTGCGGCTTGGAATGATTGTCCTGAGAGCGACCATATTTTCTTTGTCCCTTGTTTTGTGGGTTGGGGCTGCCTTTCCCTATTTCGGATGTGAGGAGTTTGCAGATCCAAACTCTCTCCTCTTTTGCTTAAATTTATGCTCGATCTTGATAGCATAACTATAAGATGTACCCAATGATGCGATGTCTGGAAACTCCATTTCTGTTTGAATGTATCTATGCAGAAAACCACGGTATTTTAGCACTAGATTTCATTTAGAGTCTTTAATACCTAATTTGGTGCACATGGTATGGAAAATATTGGTGAAATATGGTACTGTCTAGTCCCTTTCTTGATGCAGGGTGGTCCATCTTGTGTATTGGTCCTCGTAGCTTCCAACATGGTATTATTTTTCTTTAATGGAATCCCTAAAGGAATCCCATGTGGGGGCAACCAAAAATATTGCAGATTCCTCTATAGCCCTTTTATCAGAGTAAGTATCCCACCAGTCGTTAACATGGGGGATGACCTTGAGGAGTGCAAAAGTAATCTTTTCCCTATCGAAAAATTATGGACCGAAAAATACCCTTCAAGTAGATTCAACCATTTATCTACAACATTCGCTTCTATCAGTCCTTCAAATAATGGAATATAAAAATTTAATTGTACCTTGAAGGGGGTTGCATGGCCGCTTGATGAAGACGTGTCTCCTGTGGGAAGCTGCCGAAGGATCTGTGCAAAGTCGTCCATCATTTATTCCTTTGTCGCACAAGGGATTCCTTGAGAAACAATTTAAAATGATCTCCTACTCCATCATCTTTCTTCTTGTCCCCCATGAGTTGTGGTTAGGCTCGGTGAAACCAATCTTTCAAAGGCTTGATTGGTTTGAGTCCCAACTTCTTGTACCCAAATCTTATTGGGGACATGCACAAAGAAAAAAAAAGGAAGAGTAGACTGTTCTGATACCACTGATCCATATTTATGAGCGGAGAGAAATTAATAATAGTCTGAACACAATAACATAGACATACAGAGAACAACAACATAAATCCAATGAAAAATAACTTCTATTGAAAAAATGAAATAGGATGAAACTGTAAAAACGCAGAACTGAAAACAACTTGCTTGAATGGTGGCAGCTATCTCTGAGAAGAGATGTGGATGCTACGTGCATCTGTAGAAGCATAATGATTACAATGAGTCTCTAGAGGCATTTTTAACATTACTCACCCTAGACATCCAAAAACCTAACCCTAGGAGATGAAACACCAAAGGTTATGTGGGTCCCGATGGGTAAGTTGGTAGCTCAACTTCATGGGATCATAACGTTTTCATACGACCTCCGTTTTTGGTACGTGATAGCCTGTTGGAAAGGTATTTTCGAGAAATACACATTATGTTGTCAAACTCTGACTTCGCCTATAGTTTGACTATGGCAAGATAAAAAAACATTGTTTAGGGACCCAAAATAGTCCTGGAAGTACATAAAGATGTACTGGCATGAAAACTTCCAAACTAATCCAGTTGGATTAGGTGCGCGACCACCAATATCCAACTGGAAGCTATGTAGGGCTTCAGATAGCCCTGAAAGTGTAGAACCCACAATTACAAAGAATTATAGAAGAACGTGTTGAATTTAAACTGTCAAAAGGATCCAGTTGGAATAAGTCGGTGGCCACCAATATCCACATGGATCAGTCCTTGAGTACAATGCCCATGTTTCCCCTACTGGTGCCAAACTATTCTTTTACCATCTCGACAATTTTCTTCTCGCATGCCTTGTTATCCAAGTACACCTCTGGATGTGCGCCGACTATAGGTAATCCTGTGATCTTGGCGATCAACACCACATCCAGCTATACTAGCCTATCCATCCAAAGGATGCCACCGTGTACCCTGGATAACAACTGTTTGACATAAATATCGACGTTTGTACCACACCCGACATGGGGTATATCCAAGAGGTTCATTATGTCGGAGTTGTACAACCTCGTTATCCACTGCACGGGCTCCATTATCGATTTACCTAGGCTTCCAATTTCCCCTATGTTTTCTAAGTAGGTTTCTTCATCCAAATATGGGAATTTGGTCGCACCGCGCAGATCATGATCTGAGTACCTAAGTTTTGGTACTTTTCCAAGCATATCATCCATAGTGACCACTACGTTTGGGAGATATGGATGTGTGATGTTTGTGGCATCCTTCACCTTTCATTTTTGCCTGACAATAGATGGGGCCAACTCTATTATTTCTGCGTCCTCTCCTTCCCTCTTAGAGTCTGACCGGTTGGTGATGTCCTCGACCAACACCTCTTATTTGTTGCGACCATGTTTCCAACCCATCGTTTCATCAGGTTTAGCTGGATTTTCAGGATTAGGGTTCGAGATACCATTCCAGGTCCCAGAACTCTGATTTACTTCCCCTTGCGGTGTTGTCGATGTTTCCTCTTCAACTCATGTCGGGCTGATTGACTCTGTGTCTAAAGTAGTGACATCTCCCATCTTGACAATTTTCTTGGGTGCCCTCATCCTTTCCTTTTATCTTTGGCCCTGTCAAGTAACCCGTACATACTGGCCTGGAGCGCCAAACTTTGGTGGTGTCATCTTCTATCTAATTCGCACACCCGCTTTCTTATTCATATAGTTGTAGCTAGGGAACACACTTTGTATCTTCGCTCTGTGGTAAAAAAATGCTAAGTGTTGAACTAATGCATGATTTGCGCATTTTATAGGCCTGGTCATAACTGGTTTTCACCTTTTGTGTGCATTTTCACTGCATGCAATTTTTCCTACGCGTTGTCTTTTGATGTTGTCACAACAATTGTTGCATGCGACTTTTTTCCCAATTTTTTGTTGTTTAGTCAACTTTTGCCTCTTTTTGTGTTTTTCTTCTTTTTCTATTTTTGTATTCCTTTTTTCTTCTTTTTCCCCTTTTTATTTCTTTTTATCATTTTGTCCTAATATCTACTATAATACACTATATACATGACTTTCTTATCGCGTTGTAACTTTTAAGGGTTAGTAGGTCGATTGTCCCTGTACAGTTTCAGTTGACTACCGTTGATCATTCATTTCATTTATGTTCCTCCCAAGCCCTTTAGCTATACAAATCTCCCATTCGTGATAGTATTTACCTCATATGGCCCTGGCCAATGCATTCTAAACTTACCAAGGTGTTGAAAAAAATTGTTTTCATAGAGAATAACTAGGTCTCCCTCCTTAAAGATCTTCTTTTTAACATGTCTGTCATGCCAGGATTTGTCCCTTGCTTTCTGTACTTTCTGGTGAAATCCTGCTAGAATCATGTCCTCTTCCATTTGCATTAATTGGCTTAGCCTGTCCTGTACTGCGCCTCTTTCTTTAATGTTGGTAATTGATGCTACATGCAGACTAGGTACCAGAAATTCTAATGGCACCACCGCTTTCTACCCATACACTAGTCTGAATGGTGTTTGTCCTATCAACTTCTTTTATGTGGTCCTGTATGCCCACAATACTACTGGTATTTTTAAGTCCCAATCATTCATGTTAACATTGCAGATCTTAGTGAATGCATTTTCCAAAATCTTATTGAAATATCTTACTCTTCCATTTGCTTGAGTATGATATGGTGTACTCTTATGGTGTATTATTCGCACATGGGGTTGTAGGTTCCACATTAATGGTGATTTAAATTGGAGTTTCGCCTTTTGTTCCTCACCCTGGACCTCATGTTTTCCTTTCATACATTGCGCGCAGGATTTCCTCAATATTCTCAACAAACCGAAGATCCTCTACCTCTTCTTCATCGCTTTCCATGCCCTGTCTGTTGGCTATGGCTCTCTTCTTGTTATTCATTTTATATTGGTAGGGTACTCCACTGCGCGCCTTTCATATTTTTCCATTATCTTCTTTATCTGATCTTCTTCCATCATGATTGGGTCCATGGCCTCCTTCTTATTTCCCTTATCCATCTCCTCTTCCATATCTCAACCTCATGTCAGTGCTTCTCCCCTTCCCCCATGCACGCAGGGAAGTTTAGTTGTTTGATTCCATGGTAATCAAACCATTGTCAAACAATAAAATCTTGATTGAAGTATAAAACGATCTTATGTACCCACCTCTGGGTCCTTTTAGAAAAAAATTCTCTATTGTGGTGTAAGACTTCATGGTATCTATTGCAAATTCAATGATAAACCCTGCAACAATACCGTCTAACCAAAAATCTATTGCATCCATAAATTTGTTATTAACTTGTTGTAACTGTGCGATCTCCATGTGATTCCACTCTAGCTGTTTGAATCAATTTGTAGGGTCATTTTCCTTTAACCTTAATAACCACTCCTGCAAAAAATGCGGGAAATCACAAAAAAATACCTCATTCTAGTCGCTAAACATGTATTTGTTGAGATATATGCGCGGTGTTAACTTAGGGTTTTTGTTGTCCTTCTGTGCAAACTCAAGTTCCTTTGTTTTCAACCATATTTCAATCTCTACCTTCATTGGATTCCATGGCCTGAACATTCCTTCTATACTTTCATTCTCCGCACGTTTCTGCCATGGATCTCGTCCACTCAATCCTGTGCAGTTCCATCCCACAACGAAACCATTTGTTGGTTTTACTCTCTTACTTCTTCTTGGTATGACCCAGGTTCGGATCTTAACAAGTTTCCAACAAAACCCTAAAAAACTATCGGACCTCCTGGTAAATCAAAAGGAAATGCTGCACACAGGGAGCACAATGCATTCTCACCTGAGATAGATTTTATGGGTGACTGCAATACTCAAGTGTTAGCAGTCTAGGAATGAGTGAGGATCTATGATTTCATTCTTTCTTCCTTATGCATTATCCTTGTTGATTATTCAATTACTTCTATGATGTATTCATCTTTAAACCTATGCATGCATGCTGATACAGATACTTTAACCATTCATTCATAAGCTAATGATCAATAGAAAGTAAACATTCATTAACAATCACACTGAACACAAGGTTTACTGTGGTTCACCCCCTCCCAGGGCTACGCCCACAAAGATCTCGCTTCTCTGCTCTTTTATTTATTCTGCTGCAAAATCTTACACTGCATGAATTACATCTTCAGTGATACAATCAAGGTTGAGGGTAAAAACCCCCTGTGAGGCAGACTAGATCACAATAGGCTCCTCAAGCTGTGACCTAACCCTCAAGAGACTCCCTTACTCGACTCTTCTACAAAACTTATTACAATCAACAACCCACGAAATCATAATAATCAATTCTCTCTGTTATGATGTATCTAACTGAAATCCTCCTTTCCTCTTGACCTCATAGGTCCTTATTTATACTACTTTATAGGATTATAGCTGTTACAATATTTTCAAAAACCCTAACCCTATCATGTTTAAGCTTGTCTTCTTGCGTGCCATGTTGCTTTTCCTCCTGCATGCTGCTTTTCTTTCTTTCTATGCATGTTTCTTTCTTGCCACCTATTGTGTGTGCTCCAAAATTAGTTCTTCCTTTCCAAAAACATGTCTTTCCCAAATAGATATTTTCTTAAAAAATAGGCTCAAAATACACTTCCTTCTCAAAATAGGCCTGTGCCCAACAAACACATACCTTTGCAACCATTGTTCATCACTCATTTGAGGGTTTCTATTCTCTCCTTGGGAAAAATCTTGCTCCTTCGTTTCTAGCCATTCAATGATTTCTTTCTTACTTGGCCTCTAAAACATCCCTCAGTTAGATATTCTGGGTCGCGACAATGCAACCATTTATTGGCGTGTGGTTATAAGACCCTAGGTTCAGTTTATTCAACCAAGAAAACCCTTCAGATATCGTGCCTTTCAGAATCACCTACATGCAAGTGAAGTCTCATCCGAGGTATCTACTGGGACTGTAGGAACCAAGTTTCTGTAGGGACGATGGGATGTGAGGCTATCATCATATCCATTACTATTTATCCACCATGTGCGCAATATCTTTATTCATAACCTTTTATTATTTAACAAACTCTATTGTGCAGAACCCTTATAACATAAATTGCAACATAAGTAACCCATTGTATCATTCATTATTATTGTGCATCAAACATATAGTAAATAGATCTATACTAATCATGCATAAACAAAACATCCATGAACAACCACATAAAATGACACATTCAAACACATAATTTAACATGGTTCACCCAATCCTTGGGCTATGTCCACAACCACTGGCTTCTATATTAGTCTTCATGAAATCACCATCTCAGGCCATGCACTACTCTTACAATAGATGTAACATATCATATTATCCCGACCTACCTAGACGATCTGTAGTGCACATCTCTCTCTGTGTAAATTCTCTCCAAAACCCCCAATAAGGATTCTCACTCATACACAACCTAATATCTTACTCTCAATAAATTATTCGTCCCCAAATCATTACATATTTATTCATGGAGTTAGGTATCACAACCCCAATAGTTTATCCCAAAAACCTAATATGTCCTAGTTGTTTTCCTTCTTTTTTGCCAACATGCTTCTTTTCCTTCTTTTTTGCCAGCATGCAACTTTTCCTTCCTTTGTGCCTATATGTGTTGCTTTTCCTCCTTCTTTTGCACATGCTCTAATTTCTACTTTAATCCCACAAAATGCTCCCTTTTCTTATTTTGTGTGTGGTCTTCAAAATTTAGTTATTCAAAATGTTTGTCAAACACATCTATGCTAGGTCATATGCGGGCACAAGAGATCTAGGGTGCATAAAACTCTTTTCGAATGCCTCGACCACTTATAACCAAAAATAATAGTAGTCATAGATATTTCAAGCTATAAAACTAGTTGCATAACAATCCAATCCGCAATTTATTATAGTTCAACTAAACTTTGGATCACCACACTTGAGCTCTCTCTAGGATTATAGTGAAAATAAAAATGAAGGCATGTCTTGTCTGCATTAGGATCCATGGTAAAACCATGAAAGCAACACCAAAGGAGCACACACAACTTTGAAACTTCACACAACGAAGGGTGCCAATAAAGCCCAATGTGTAGGACAATTAATAAAATCTGATCTTTGTGCATGGGAATAGGGATGAGGAACAAGAAACAAAGTCTAGTGCTAGCATCTTTTCGCTGCTATGTGAGGTGTGAAATCCAAGGCGACTGATTCAATCCCAGTTTTAGAGATCGGGGTTTTAAAGACTGCATATTGGACGACAAACACTAATATCTCGATTCTTTGAGTAATATAGACAAAATCTTCAACAAATTTACATATCAAAGAAACCCTCTATTCATTTGTGTCCAACTATCATTAAACTTCAGACTCAATCTCCATGCCTGCATTAAATAACTACAATGTTGAATGGATTCATAGTGTTCAACTTCGATCATCACCATCTTACCGTTGAACTTGTGTGCGACTACATCACTACAACATCCCACCAACAAATACAGGTTCGGGAATGATTTCTTGGATTGCTAGTATCTATTATGCTTTCTACGACAAAGGAAGATCGATAATGAGATGTTCTAAGGGAAAATTAATAGTTGAAGTGTTCGTCAAGGGAGACAAAAGTGGAAACAATGGAAATGGAAAGTAGCTGAGACAATAAATGCTCACAATTTTTTTATACCCATGGAATAATTAAAAAAACACTCTGATTTGACACCAAAATGTGTGCACGGACAGACTTGCAGATAGAGGGAAATATATGAAGGAAGAGAGATGTGTATGCATGCATGATATAAAATATAACGACCAGAGGACGAGATATAGACCAAAGGGAATCTACACACGGGAATAATTTCCATGGAGCACTACCATAGCTCAATTTAGGCCTTAATAATTAATGGCATGATTTTCATTATGATACATGTATATACGGTGACCTTTGTATTCATCTTACAAGAGGTCTATCGGACTCCCAATAAAGGTTTTCACTTGAATTTTCATATTCCAAGTGAATAATACAAAATATATTAACCCTAATGGATTATTCACTTAAATTTTCATATTCCAAGTGAATAATACAAAATATATTAACCCTAATGGATTAGGTTTCTAGTAAATTATAAATTTTGTAAGAATTTTTCACTCTCAAAGCATAATATAAATTATTGTTTTGTTTTATGTAACTCTTTGTTGTAACAACTTACTATTTTAAGAGTTGGAATCAGTTCATAGTGGGACTAGAATTCGGGGAAGTGGTGATAAAACATTTAGATTGTGTTTAGGGACAGGTAGATATTTGGACGATATGTCGGATGTGATCAAAGTAACATGCATTTATTTATTTTTGAAACCATGATGTAACAGAGATTTTCAAAAGACAATCAAATCATTCAATGTAGGAAAAGTTTCTTCATTTAAATTAGATTGAAGTATCCATATGTCAATCAAGATTTCCAATCTTAGAAAAGATAATGATACTGTTTAAGTTGGTGGATTTGGTGGCACCCTCATGTGTCAATCTTGATGTACATCTATTTTGATTTCTCATGCAATGTATGATCCAAATGAACATTTCCATAAAAAATGATAATGTCCAGGGAGAATGACCATCAAATCTAGAGTGTCATACCGTTCTTTGTACATTGGAATTTACAAAGCTAAGACCCTTCTCTATGGCCTCTTTTGAGAACTTGCAAATAATGGGTGTCTTCGAGATTGTGGAGTTAATAACAAGCATGTAGTGTTCCTTAACCTTTATAATTGAAACAAAAATAACTATCTACTATCTAATGGGACTTATTCAAAGAGTATGGTTGCATACATCAATTGACTAAATTCTAGGTAGATTAAAGTAAGGAGGTTAAGGTAGGACCCCAACATGCCCTCCCCTTGTTGTGGATAAAATCTATCCTATGACTAGGGTGGACTAGGAATAGAGAGGAATTGAAATAACAATACAATTCTTTCCCTAAAGTAGCCTACAATGATTCTATATAACTACCGATTAGTTACGAGGAAACTCACTTGGTTATGATGGTCGGTTAGACATGGGTCTTGCAAGTTGACCTAAATCCAATCATTTTTGCTCCTATCCAAGTTCTCATAACCCCACACAGAGAAGAGGGTGTTGATGACCATTTTGATCAACAGTTCTGAGCCTACAAAGTATTGCCAGACTCCCCCTCATTTTGCATTTTCTTGTGTAAAGTCTTGCGCAATTCGGCTGAGTTGTTACTACACATTCAAAGAAGATGTTTTTAGATATGTCATCATTCAAGAATATTTTATAAATTATGAAAAATATTTGCGACAATCATTAGTCAATATACAAGTTATGGGTTCATCTCAAATAAAAACAAGTTCAAATCAAGTTTTAGACTAGTTAACAAAATACTTGGTGAAATTGATGAAATATTTGGTACAATTATTGTAGCTCTTGACCTATCACTTATATAGTTTATTTTTCTAACTCTATGCATTGTACCTTGCACGTCAACCCTTATTATCATATATCTCTCTTTCCCCACATAACCTAAAAAATAAAAAAAAAATATGTAAATCAATTGAAAAGTATGTCAAGACGAAGTTATTTCACCAAATATACTACTCCTTTAGTTGTACATGATCCACTTTCCAAAATTTTAATCATGACTTTGTCTTCAATTATAAAATTATTTCATAAAAGTTATCCATGCCATTTCATGTTATAACTTTGGAATTATTTCATGCCATTCCAAAAGCAAATATATCATTATGTTTTCCATGATCCTTTAGACAAGACACCTTTATTATTCAAATAGATTAAATTACTTCATGCAAGCCACCATTTTCCTTATGGGTTGACTTAACCCATAACATTGAACATTTATGACAATCTACGTGTAAGTTACCTAAGAGCAATCATTGGAATGGGAGACATTCTACATGAGTTGGGAGTATTATGAATCCATATAAACAAGCAATTTCAGCGTATCTCTTTTATGCAAGCACAAAACACATATGTTGTGAGTAAAAGTCATAAAAGAATTTATTTATGATTGGAAATGTTGCATCGATTGTTTTATTTGCCCTCTAATATCTACATTGGCGATAACGTACGGTACACGTTTATGTGCACTGGTATAGCGCTATGTAAAGAAGTGAGGCATTGGAATATATTTATGTGCACTGCAAAAGTTTGGACACAAAATTGAACATAAACCACTGGCAGAGCCTCAGAAATTATAGAAGAGAATTATTTTACGATGTTGATCAGTTCTAGCTATCAAGCACTTGAGATTACATTTTGGAATGCAATTACAAAGCTAGGACATGGTAATTATAAACATAAAAGACATGCTATTTCTGTCCAGAGATTGCAGGATCTCCATGCCTGGAATGGAAGGAGCCAAATAATTTCTACATAACTCTATTTTTTTTTCTTTGAATATGGTATCCAATGATTTCCTCAACAACTATCTTATACCCACGAATGTTGCAGAGAAGAAGCATGAATAATTTTATAGCGAATCACATTCAATCGTACAAGCCTCAGTTGACTAGAATGTACAATCTTTATGCTCTAAAGATATGGGTGGCCAATAGGCTGCACCCTTATCAACGAACAACCACTCTTCTTCATGGAGTCAATGACTTAATGCAGATTCACTGGGGGTCACTTTTGTTTATATCAATATTTTTTAACGTTGTTGCAAACTATGACCTGGACACAGAAGCATGCCATTAAGAGGAAAGACCGAAGTTGAGGAGTTGGGTGAACAAACGCACTGCCATTATTATTTTAGACTCCCATTACTCAGGCACCAAACCTAGACAATCACCATCATTGACAATCAGAATACATTTCTAGTGGAATATGGTGATGCATCAGAAACCTTACCAGATTTTTAATCAAAGAAAGAACAAGAAGAGATGAGGACCAAGTATCTGCCCATAACAATGGACCCAATATTCCCTATAGTATAGCGATGAATGATCATAAGCTCTGACCCAATACAACTTGCAAAGTAAATAGGGTTTGCAACATGCATCTATAATGATAAAACTAGAACATTAAATCATATGATTATTGTGAAGCTATGGATGTGCGACGATGTCAAATACATAGAAAGCTAAAAGGCGATGATCGAAACCTCTAAGAGTGTGTCCAAGATGCTGCTACAATCATTTTTTCAAAATACCAGTGTGTCCAAAACACGCTGCTACAGTCAATTTTTCAAAATATCAGTGGTGAAGCAGTGACAGACAAGGATGGGTGTTCGACACTACAGAGAATTGACATTTTTTTAGTTTATATCCTGGATGGATCTACTTATTTCTGGTACCAACATGATATTTTTACCAAAAACCCAAAATGAGATTATATCTGATTTATCATTCAGCCAGTTAGATCTAAAACTACCCCTAACTGTTCAAACTTCTCATCAAACTTATATTTAGCAAGCAACGAATAGAGAGGACAAGGAGGAAAGGAAAAATTTAACTGATATTTAGCAAGCAACGAACAGAGAGGACAAGGAGGAAAGGAAAAGTTTTGGAGAGAGTTATGCTAGGAGGAATAAATATTTTTTTTTATCCATACTCTATTCACTTTCCTAGTCTATTCACTTTCACCATGGATTTGATGAAGCTGTTGATAGCGTCTTGCATAGTAAAAAAAGTGATGAAGATTGACTAAGTGTTGGCGAAGTAAATGATTTTCTTATTTGTTGTGCTTTAAGTTGAGTTTTTTCAATACTAATTAGTTTTCTGGTATGCAGATTTGTTTCACTACCATTGCTCTCTATACAATGTCCAACTTAATCTTTCTTCACTTTATTTTGTTCTCAGCTATTCTATTGTATAAGGTTGATACTATCTAAAATGGTTAAAGACTATTTTATTGTATGTTCTTAACTATTCTAGCTATTCTATTGTATGAGGTTGATACTATCTAAAATGGTTAAAGACAAAAACTCTGGTCCAAGTCTAAGCAGTATTCAAAGATTCCAAAAAATGTATGGGGTTATGTCTAAATAAAAGGTTTAACTTTCTTTTGTGTAAGTCTATCTCTCATTACATTGTTATTTTAACTTTATTTTGTATTAATTGCATTGTTTAAAACTAGCAACAACCACTTTTATGTAAAAAGTGGTCGGTACGTCAATAACATTAATACATTAATGTATTAAATATTTTATAAAAAAAACATAAATATTGATATTAAAACATTAAGTAATAAATTATAATAGTACATTAAGTAATTATTATTGTGTTTAAATATATTATAGTTAATATATTTATATATTCTTAATTAATAAATTAATGTATTAATAAAATATTTATACATTATGAAATAATACACTAATA
>JZKD02S0786579.1:0-24851 GCA_000966675.3 Picea glauca | reverse complement strand
GAAGGCTTCTGAATCAGATGCATGCTCTGACTCTGAATCATAACCCAACAAAGGGAATGATAGGGGGAAGCAGATTATTGATGCGTAGCCCAACGCCACCATTGCCACCACGAAGATATAGAAGGAGGAACCAGAAGATCCAGAGGAGGTGGAGCATCTCTTCCATTCCAAGATGTTGGTAAAGGGTTCCCCATTGTAGTTCATTATCGACAGCGGGAGACAGAATAACCGCATCTCGGTAAAGGTCGTGAAGCAGCTGGGCTTGCCAACCACAACACACCCACAACCATACACCATCGGGTGGTTGTACCAAGGATGGGACCTTTGCGCCAACCAACAATGTCGCCTTCCCTACAACATCAAGCCCTTCACGGATGAGGTATTATGTAGTGGTGTACTTGGATGACATTCTGATCTTCAACCAGACTTGGGAAGAGCACCTACACTACATCCGACAGGTCCTCCAAACATTGCGACAACACAATTTGTGTGCCAATTTGGAAAAATTCACTTTTGGCATGACCCAGGTTCAGTATCTGGGATACACTATTGATGAGCGAGGGGTGCATGTGGATCCAACAAAGATCCAAGTCATTCGAGATTGGCCAGCCCCAACCTCCCTAATAGAGCTCCACAACTTTTTAGGTCTTGCCAATTTCTACCATAGGTTTGTGTTGGGATTCTCTCATATCACTTGGCCCTTGAGTCAAGTCACCAAGGGAGGAGCTATAGAAAAATTATTTTGGTCTGAATCTCAATAGAAGGCATTCAGGGAGTTGAAGCATCGCCTCTGCTCTGCGCCAGTGTTCACATTACCAGACTTGCAACAACCATTTTAGATCGAGACAGATGCCTCTGACTATGCCATTGGGGCAATCCTTACTCAACATGGGCATCCAATGGCATATCACAGTGAGACACTTTTTGACATAGTCCAGAAGTATCCCACTTATGACAAAGAAATGTATTCCATTGTGCAGGCTTGTCGGCAATGGAAGCATTACATTTTGGGAAAGGAAACAGTCATCCACACAGACCACTGACCCCTGTAGTTCATATAGACAGAAGGGAAGTTGCAGAATGATCGCCATCATAAGTGGTCCACATACCCGCAACAGTTTCATTTGAACATTAAGTACAAGAAAGGCAACACTAATAATGTTGCATACTACCTCAGTCGACCACCCATTGTGGTGCTAACCACTGTGCTCAACTCTTGTGGGCAGGAGACTTCTGTTTGGCCGCTTCTCTACACAAGTGATCTAGAATTCGGCCACACATACAATACACTCTTGGAGGGTAAGCAAGTTCCCAATTTTCACCTCCAGGATGCCCTGCTTTGTCACCTAGGACACCTTTCTATTCCTTCAAGTGAGTGTGAAAACATGATTTGGGAGGCACACTACAGTCCGGTCATTGGGCATTTTAGGGTCGGGAAAACCATGGCACTACAGCAAAAGTATTTCTATTGGTCGAACCTTCGACAGGATTTCGGGAAGTACGTCAAGTCCTACATTGCTTGCGCCATTGCCAAACTGACCATCAAGAAGCAAGGCCTCTATAATCCGCTTCCTACCCCCAGTTGACCTTGGGAATCCATCTCTATGGATTACATGTTGGGCCTTCCTTCTACTAAGCATGGCAATGACTGTGTTTTTGTGGTCGTCGACCGATTCTTGAAGATGTCCATTATGATGACCTGCAAAAAGAATATCACAGCAAAAGCCACTGCTAAACTCTTCTTTGAATGAGTGTGGGTACACTTTGGGATCCTGCAGTCTATCATCTCAGATCAGGACAACAAGTTCCTCAGTACATTTTGGTCCAACCTCTGGTTGATGCTGGACACCAAGCTCACCAAGTCCACAACTTTCCATCCGCAAACTAATGGACAGATAGAGGTCATCAACCGGATGATTGTACACATTTTTCACATGTACAACTCAAAGCATCCACACACATGGGATGAAAGCCTCCCCTATGTACAACATAGCTACAACTGGGCTCTCCATATCTCAACCAGTCACAACCCCTTTCAAGTGGGCTTGGGATTCCAACCACTATGTCCCATTGATGTAGCCATGCCATTTGCGGCTACTCAGGCAGATTCAACCCATGTCCAGTCTGAGACTGACAAGGAAAACAACTTCATTGAGTGCATTCACCACATCCGCTGACAAGTTCATGATATCTTGGACAGAGCCAATGCCAAGTACAAGCAATGACATGATCAACATTGGGTGCCACACAACTTCCAGGTGGGTGAAAAAGTGTGGCTACATTTGCAAAAGGAGCGCTTTGCTGGACCCTACTGCAAGATTCGCCCGCTCTGATATTGTCCATACACGATCACCAAGGTTGTAGGGGACAATTCCTTTGAGCTCGGTATTCCACCATTCCTTGGTTTGCACCCAGTGTTCAATGTGGACCGCCTTCGTCCCTACTTTCCACCTCTACTAGAGACATCTGACATGGAAGAACAACTCACACCAACAGAGTTAAACCCAGATTGCATGGAACAAGACACAACTGACCGAATTATGGACACAGAGATCAAGAACACCCGCCAATAGAGGATCCAGCTATATCGAGTTTTCAAAGCAGGCCAACTCCTTCACTAGGGCAGGTGGCTCACCAGGGACCAAGTTCAACAGAAGTTTCCTCATCTCATGGAGGAACTCAACGCAATGGGGACCATTGCTTCCTAAGGGGGGAGGACTAATCCAGGTGGATATTGGTGGCCACCCACCTATTCCACTTGGACCCACACCATTTTTTCTTTCAGTTTTCCAGTTTCCTTAATTGTAGCATAGTTTACTATTTTTAGCAGTTCTTTGGGTCTTGAACTTCCGGAGTTGTTTTGAGGCCCTAAACAACATTTTTTGGGCATGAATGCTCTGATGAATATGAGTGCATTTTGGACTCGATATTCACTATTAGCAGTGTAGTCCTCAGATAGATATTTCTAACGATGTATCATGTGCATCAAACAGAGATAGTATGGCAAAGTTACGACCCTAGGAAATTGATGTACCAATTTACCCCAACGACGCCCATATTCTGGCGTTTCATCTCCTAGGGTTAGGTTTTTGGATGTTTAGGGTTTTCCATTGTTTCTCACTAATATATAGGCCTTCGAGCCTCGTTGTAACAAGAAGTTTAGAGGCCAGTAGCTGCCACATCTCTTCTCAGAGATAAGCTACCAACGCCCTAGCTAGCTACCAACGCCCTAGCTAGTTTATTTCCATTCTGTCTGTAAGCATTTTTTCAGTCATTTGTTATTAATGAAATGAAGTCTTATTTTCACCACATCTCTGTGTTTATGTGTATTTCTGTATTTCATTGTGTTCCTACATAAATCCGGATCAAAATGTGCATTGCTTTTGAGTTGGGAGTCAACAACAATCCTTCCCGAGCTGTTGCTATTTCATTGGGGGTTTCTAATTTCATTTTTTAGAGCCATTGGGTATATTCTTGACTTGTTGGGGCATTTTCCTTTTCCCCATAAATCATAGACAATATATATATATATCAAAATTCAAGGTTGTATGGGCATTCGTCAGCCACCAGTGGACCATATACACATTTTTCAAATTTTGCCCCATATGTTTTTCTTTGTCGATGAACATTTAAATCAACTTGCATACATTTTTCTTTGTTTTTGAACGCTGAAATCAACTTCCCAACATTTTTTACTCATTGTGGGTTGCCAAAATCTCCCTTGGATGTTTTCTATTTGTCGGGGGTCACCAAAATCACTCTTTAAACATGTTTACATGTTGTTGGTCATCAAATTTGCCCTGCATACTTTTCTTTCAATTTTTGGTCACTAAATTTAACTTTCCTAAGTTTTCCCTTCATGTTTGGGTGCCAAATCCACCTTTTATTTAGTTACGTTTACCATGATTCGACCCATATCCGACCAGGTTCTTTCTTTGTTGAATTCCTTTCCTCATTCGACCGACAATCCTTCCTAGTCCACCCAATCCACCCACCTTTTGATTGGAGTATTTTTTTGATTGATTTTGCTTCTTGGTTGACCCGACTTTAGTCTAATTTGACTTGGGTAAATTCGACTCGATCGACCTGACTCTTGGTCAACTAAACTTTGGATGATTTGTTTTTCTTTTGACCTGACTCACATATTTTCAACTCATTTATTTTCCGACTCGACTTGTGGCTTGATTGGTGGATAATTTCCCATCATCCAAAGAGCCAAGGTTATAATTGTTTAACAGGAAATTATGTGTTGGTGAGATGGATAGGCTATACGCCTCTTGTTTAAAGATCAAGAGGAGGTTAGGGGATGCTTCTAGATCTCTAGAACTTAGTGAACCTTGACTGAATTAAGAGTTCCCAAGATCATATCACAAGAGAAACAACTCACCCAACACCGATCTCCTCGAAACTCACCAAATCTAGAAGGCTATAGAGGCAGTTGCAGGTTCGTAGTAGTGCAACTAGCGATTGGTCGTGGCCTGGAAGTAGTGTAGCCAACGACTATCCATGAGCGCGATTGTCCTAAAAAATAACTGAAATCTAGGGAAAAAGAGTGTGTCTCAATAGCAAAGCATCAATGGGTCCTCCATGAGTTCCTAGTGTGGAAAATAAGGCTGTAAAAACATGGCCTTGTAATTTCTAGGATATAATGAATTTCACACACACACACACACACACACACACACACACACACATATAGGATTATAAATGTTGAAAATATAGTCATGTACAAGAACAATGCATTCTCTACAATTCTACAATTTTTTAAAATAAATTCCATCATTTAGGTACTTGACACATACTAACGAGAACATATGCATTATATTTTGCATGAAAAATAACACATCACTGTTAGAAAAACTCAAATTTCACATAGTCATACACAAATTCTAAAAATAAAAATTATATATTCATAAAACTAATTCAATTTCCTACATTTCATCTTTTTACACTATATTCAAATTCATTGTGAAAGTACCACAAATTATCTCTCCAAGTTAACCGATTGTTATTTTTCCATGTTTGCATTGCCACTAATGCATTATGAGAGACCATCATTAACTTGCACTTATATATATATATATATATATATATATATATATATATATATATATATATATATATATATATATATTCTATTTTTTATTCATTCATATTCATATATATAGATATAGACATACTTAGGTATTTTGTTTTCTCCATATTATTTTGGACTTGCCTATGTGGAAAACAAATTATATGACTCATAAGTACAAAACTAGATGTATACATTTTAAAAAATAAAAATTGATTGATTATGTTGAAAGCCTCAAACCCCACTGGAAACACTTGACCTCATAATGTCAAGGTTTCATGGACTTTTTAAACTTAGATAAATATAAATTTAACATTAAAAATTATGCAAAAATAGTGTCACTATTATCTACAACTATACAGATCAGTTTCAACAAATGTTGTCATTTAGATACTAAAGTGACATACTCACACAAACATATGCATTATGCATTATATTCTAAAAGAAAAAGAAAAGTAAGATATCATTGTTATAAGAACTTAAATTTTTTTAGTTATACAAATTTTCTATAAACACAATTTATGTATTCCAAAAGGAGATTTGATTTCTTACATTTCATCTTTTAACACCATATTCTAATATTTTGTACATATACCTCAAACAATTTCTCCTAATCAATAGATTACAACTAACACATCATAAGATGAAAACATTAACTTACACCAACCAACCCTATTAAAAATAAAATAATGAATACATTATAATAAATAAAATATAACCCTAATCTCCCATCAATTTTTTTTCCAAAATATTTGTAATTCTTATATCTCCCATTAATTATTTTTCGAAATTACAATTACAATGAAACACAAAGCAATTATTTTTTTCCAAATTACAATTACATTAAAACAAGAAGCAATTCCATCCCATAAGAAAGTAAAAGTGAAAAGTATTCTGATTTTTATTTTTTAATAATTTGTTGATTAAACTAAAATAAACTAAACTAAACCTAACAATGTTAAATAAATGAATACAACCCAAAGATGCAATCCCTGCCACTTTATGTATTTAGTCCTCTAGACTAGAGAGTACCATCACAAAAGAACAAGTATGCAAATTTAAAACTAAACACTAATGTGGAAATGTGATAAAATCCTTAAAATAAAAGCTATTTAATGGTTTCCATTGCCAAAACACCTAGTTTGTAAATTTAAAACTAAACACTGATTTCGTAATCTTATAAAATCCTTAATATAAAAGCTTTTAATGGTTTACTTTTTCATAATAGTTGAATGTCATACGGGACATACACACTAAATATACATGTCTATTAAGAAATTGTTTATTGGTCAAATTATACCCCTTAAACCCTCTCTTGAAAAGTTCAAAATAACATTAATATTCTGATTGGAAGATTCACAACACTGCAACGAATCGGTTGCATAGAACGTTATCTGCCATAAAGTCTAATCTGCAATGTACATTGTACAAGAGATTTCAGTGGCAGATAGAAGAGTTTTTTCGGGTGTAGACGAGGAATTGAAAGGCAATGGAGCACATTGTCCCCATTTCCTTCTAGCATTTGAACAACCTGACTCATACATGGACGATCTCTGTAGTTGTATTGAATGCACCACAATCCAACTTTAGCCAGTCTCCTTGGCTTCTCCTCATCTTCTCCTACTTCTCCTCCTCCTCTCAATCTCATCCCCAACTCACCATTATCAAGTAGCTTGAAAGCCCACTTAGGAAAGTAAAACTGACTGGAACGACTAACCTTCCAATCAAAGTTCTTTCTACCCCCAACAATCTCTAGAAAAAGCATTCTGAAACTATAGACATCTGATTTATCAGTAATAGGACCCACATCTCTGTCACATACCTCTGGCGCAACATATCCTGGCGTCCCTCTCCCAACCGTCATTGATATATGGTCCTCTGCCCTCCCACAAAGTTTCGCCAGACTAAAGTCGACAACTTTTGGAGTGAATTCGGCATCCAGTAATATATTGTGAGGTTTGATGTCGAAGTGTATGATGCGCTTCTCACAATCTTGGTGTAAATACGCAATTCCACGAGCCACACCCAAAGCTATAAACTATAATTGTTTCCACATTAAGACTTGCCCCTTCTCTTTTCCAGCAAATATTATTTTTTCAAGAGATCCATTGACCATGTACTCATATACCAGTGCACTTGTAGAACTTTCAAAGAAATACCCTAACAGACGAACCAGATTGATGTGATGAACCCGTCCAATGGTGGCCACTTCATTCATGAATTGGGTCTCGCTATGCCTATGCCGATCAAGAATCTTCATAGCCACTAGAGAGCCATTCCATAGCTTTCCTCTGTACACCACGCCAAAACCCCTTTCTCCCAACTTTTTTGCAAAGTTGTTTGTGATCTTCTTGAGGTCTGATTGTGAATATCTGGTTGGTATTTCATAAGCATATTCCCTTAGGAATTTCTCCACCTTTAAAATAGATCTAGGAGGAGGAGGAGGAGGAGGATAAGGAGGAGGTTGTTTTCCCCTCTTCACATAAAACCTTAAGAACAGTACTACTACTATTTCTATCAACGCAGTTACTCTAATGGAACAACCTGAGGTGGACTGAAGAGATTGATATCAATGTGATCTTGTTCCAACTCCTAAGAGAATATCAATGAAAACAAAATGGAAATTCCCCTTGAAGTTAATAAATCAGAGAAACTGAATAGGGAGAAATCATATTTACCTATTATAATCGACTTGCTTTGACCTCCTGTATCGAAGAACCACATTTTTTGGTAAGAGAATGCATGCTTGACAGATAGGGAAACACATATACATAACATGATTCATAAGCAGTGGTAAAATTGAGCATTTAACATGATTCAAAAGTGGTGGTAAAATGGAGCATTTTATATATCTTTACAGATTGAGAGAATTCAAGCACTGAGATTTGTCATCAAATTTGTGGAAGGCTATCGGGAAACCTACCATTGCCAATACAATGTAGAGACTCTTCCAATAGCAAACAAACAGTTCATAAGATTTTGAATTGTTATAACCACAAAACCCCTTACTACTGAAACAATCGTTACATCTTTGATCACTATTCAGTCGACCGACCATGTTATATCAAAAGCTAGATTCCATTGGAAAATCTGAGTGGGGTTACTACTATTAATTGGTACTTGAAGATACATTTTACAAAGGTGTGTGCCCACTGTGTCAAATTCTGGACTAAAATTGTAGTACCAACCATCACCGCATATACTTTTAGGCAATTTTTGTGCATAATTCATGTCAACATCATTTGCGTAGTTCCCCCAAACCATCATACCAGTGTATCCAATGAAGACATGGAAAAACTTAGAGCCATACCACCACGATAGAGTGTAATTACTAGAAAGATTGCTGAGATTGTCGTTAAAGATTGTCATGTTATGATTGCTGTCGGTATTGGCCAACATATAGGGCTCCAATATGTGATATTCCTCTCCACTGATATTAAGCAGAGGATATTCATCACCAACACAATCAAGCTGAAACTGAGGGTGACCGCAGCCACTACCCTTTTTCCCAAATGGATAACCAAAATTAAATCCCCCACATTTATTAACCGAACGACAATTGTCCCAGGGATTGCCGAAACATGATATTGAGGAGGAGCAGAGGAAGATAAAATATGCAAAAAAAACAACACGGTGAGGCTATGCTCATTTATATATTATTCAATGAAGACATATTACATCCTTATATAGGAAAAGACTCTACCGAGTCGGTTACATGAAAACCAAAGACAACTAGACTTTCAACTATGAACTAACTCTTAACACGCCTACAACTGACTCTCACAACTAAATCTTATAATTGGTGCTTACAACTGGTGCTTACTCCATTATTTCCAAGTCTCCCCCTTAATGGAGAATGGATTGACTTCTACACCTAACATCTCCCTAAACAGTTCAAACTTAATCTTTCTAGGAGGCTTAGTGAAAATATCAACAACATTTTCACTGGTATTACAATACACAAGAATTATTTCATTTGACTGCAACTTTTCTCTAACAAAATGATAGTGAGCTTCAACATGTTTTGTCCTTGCATAAAAAATTGGATTCTTCATAATATTGATTGAACTTTGATTATCACATCTGATCATCGTAGGTTCCTTTCATTCTTCTCCAACATCTTGAAGAAGTATTCTTAACAAACAACTTCACAAGTTGCTACACACAAGGCTTTACATTCTTCTTCAGTAGAAGACAAAGATACAATAGGATGCTTTTTACTGCTCCATGAAACAACCCCGAATCTAATGCTGAACGCATATCCAGTGGTTGATCTTCGATCATCCAGATTGCCAGCCCAATCAGAATCTTAATAACCTGTCAACTCAACATCAAATGCATCAATATATTTAATACCATAATCAAGTGTACCTTTTAGATACCTGAGTACTACCTTTGCTGCATTCCAATGGCTTTCATGAGGTTTCGTCATGAACTGGCTTAACACACTCACAGAATATGAAATATTAGGTCTGGTTGTGGTGAGATAATTCAGACTACCCACCATATGTCTATACACAATGCCATTCACCTCCTTCGAACCATCATCACAAGAAAGTTTCACATTCTGTTGCATGGGAATATTAGAAGACTTACACTGATCCATTTTAAATATCTTAAGTATTTTTGTAATATACTTACTCTAACAAACAAAATTTTGGCCTGCATTTCTCCAAACTTCAAGACCTAGGTTGTAATGTAACTCACCAAGATATTTCATTTCAAATACCTTTGATAACTGCTCCTTGATTTCATCAATTAACTTCTCTGCATTTCCTGTAATTATTAAATCATCAACATATAATGAAATCAATACTATATACCCCTGTTCATCAAATTTGGTATACAAATTTGGATCACTTTTGCTCCTCATAAAACCCTGTTGAAGAAAGAAAGAGTCTATCTTTTCATACCATGACCTAGGTGCCTGTTTTAGTCCATACAATGCTTTCTTTAATTTTCACACTAAGTGTTCTTGCCCCTTTTCAACAAACCCTTCAGGTTGAGTAAGGTAAACCTCTTCCTTTAACTCACCATTCAAAAATAAAGATTTAACATCTAACTAATGCAACTTCCAATGGTACTTTGTAGCTAAAGCAATTAACATTCTGATGGTATTCAATTTAGCTACTGGTGCGAATGTTTCAGCATAATCAATACCTTCTGTTTGTGAATACCCCTTTTCCATCAGTGTAGCCTTATACTTATCTATACTACCATCTGATCTAAACTTGGGTTTGTATATCCATTTGCATCTAATGGGCTTCTTATGTTTAGGTAATTCAGTCAATTCCCAAGTATTGTTTTTCATTATAGATTCATATTCTTCCTCCATTGCATTTCACCATTCGTCATGTTCACTAGCTTCATCAAAACTCATGGATTCTATGACATTTGAAATGATACTTATTAGGGCATAGTATTTATACCTCTCAGGAAGCCAAATCTATCTTGAATATCTTCTCAACTGATAATATTCCTCCCCACTTTGTGAAGATATTTCTTCACCTCTAGGTGAACTGTCACTGCTTGAATTGTCCATATCACTGAGTCCTTCTTGTTGCTGCTGTTGTTGTCACTGCGGGGATGGCTACTGTTGTTGTTGCTTCTGCTCTTCTTTAACTCCTTCATCAAGAAGTCTCTGCCATTCCTCATGACTGTTATCGTCATGATTTCCTACTTCTTGCTCATGGAAAAGTGCATCTCTACTTGCAAATACTTTGTGAGTAGCAAGATCAAACAGTTTGTATGCTTTAAATTCATAATAGTACCCAATGGAAATACATTTAGTGGCTTTAGCATCCAATTTCCTCCTATTATCTTTTGGAATATGTGCAAAAGACTTACACCCAAATACTTTCAAATTATTAACTGCAGGTTTGGAACCATACAAGGTTTCGAAAGGAGTAACATTATCAAGACACCTTGTTGGACTTCTATTCTTTAAATAACCTGTACTATTTATGGCTTCAGCGCAAAATGCATTTGAGATATTCTTACCTTTCATCATACTTCGTGCATACTCTTCCAGAGTTCTGTTTTTCCTTTTCAGCAACTCCATTTTGTTGTGGAGTGTGAGGTACTATAAATTGATGTACTATTCCATTATCTTTGCAATATTTGTTGAAGTTCCCTGATTTATACTCTCCCCCTTGATATGAACGGAGGATTTTGATGGATTTTCCTGTCTGCTTTTCCACCATGGTTTTGAATTCCTTAAAGTACTTGAAAACATCACTTTTTCGTCTAAGGAAGTAAACCCATGTGTATCTCATGCAATCATCAATAAATAACAGAAAGTAAAATGCACCTCCTAAAGACCTAGTCTGCATAGGCCCACAAACATCAGTATGCATAAGATCTAACACATCCCTCTTTTTCTTATCAGGATTAGAGGGGAATTCATCTCTGTGCATCTTTCCTAATGCACATCCATCACAAGCAACCTTTTCATTCTTTAACATGGGAAGTCCCTCAACCATATTCTTTTTCTGTAATAACACTACATCATGATGATTGATGTGTCCATACCTTTGATGCCAAAGAATATCTATTGGCATAGTGGCAGAATTCAATGCATGATGTGATTTGCTGGTAACATCAAGTTTGTATAGACCTCCTGCTCTGATTCCCATTGCAACAGTTTGGAAGTGGTCCAACATATCCTTCACTATCCAATAATTCTTGAAGAATTCAACCTTCAAGTTCCGATCTATAATGGTGGACACAGAGATCAAATTTTTCTTTATTCCTGGCACATACACCACATTGCGAATGTGAGGAACAATACCATTTGAAAATGTCACAAGAATGTCTCCATATCCCTTGATCTGATGAGCGCGGTCATCTACAAGATATATGTTGGCACCATTCTGTGTTTCTTTAAAATTAGCATACCAATTTTTATTACAAGTCATATGTACTGATGCTCCAGAATCCACAAACCAGGCATCAGAATCATCGGTTTCAACAAATAAAGCAGTGTTAGACACAAACAACCTAATATCCAGTGAGTCAAAATTATGGGGTTCATCAATATCATCATTAGCAATAAATAATCTGAGATCTTGATTTGAAGATTTTTCTGCATAATGGCATGAATGTGTTCTAGGTTTATTCGTAGCCTCATCACTTTTCTTCTTATGACAGTATTCAACAATATGTCTAGGACAACTACAATAAAAACAACTCTTTGACTCATTCCTATCAGATTGCATACCTTGATTTGAAGATTGTCTTCTCTGCGATGAACTGCCTCTCTGCCATGAACCACCTCTCTTCCATGAGCTTCCTCCTCTGCCTCTTACTCCTGATATCCCTCTCGTAGATCTATTATTTGACCACAGTGCCAAATCTTTACTCGAGGGCTTCAGATTCTCGCGCCTCTCTTCCTCTTGCAACAAAATACCTGTCAATTCTTCAAACATAGGAGGTTTCTCCCTTGCTGCGAGACCTGTTATGAACATATGATAATATTTTAGCATACCATTTAAGGTAATAGTGACCAGATCAGTGTTGGAAACAGTTTCCCCTATATTTACTAGCTTGTCTTTCACCTCTTTAATACGACCCAAAAACAAACTAACAGATTCATTTCCATCCATCTTAATGCCTAGAAATTTAGTTTTCAGGAACAAAATGTGATGTGTTGCTAGCTTCATACAATGATTTAAGAGTTGTCCATGTTGCAGCGGAAGCTGTAGCATCTCTAATATGTGGAATTATGCTATCTTTAACTGACATGTGAAATAATACCTTTGCCTTGTTTTCGCGCTTCTCCCAATCTTGGATCTGTGCTGCTGTCACACCAACAAACGCATCAGGTTTCAGTTTAGTTGCCTTTGCAATGTTCCAGACACCATAGCCTTCCATGAGCGTCTGCATCTTGAGTTTCCAGTTAATGAAGTTCAATCCATCTAACTTGTTGGCTTCGTTGAGGTAGGTCTCTGCTAGAGGATTCACCATCACTGCAATTTAGTCTCTGCAGGTAAATCACCAAGGATATGAAACTTTTTGTCGCATTTTCTCCTATGCCGAGTAGTCCGTCTCTTTGCCTTCGGATCCACTGATCCAAATCTACCTCTGTTCTCATCTTAAATCATGCATGCAACCACTTTTAAATCATAACACCACCTCACATGCATATATCGACCTTTAAATCAAGCATGCACCTTAATATCCAAAATATCCTCCTTTTTTAAACTTTATATCCCACATTAAGTTTAAACTTCACACATGCATCCACTTTTAATAATAAAAACTCCACCTTTATGATTTTTAAAGGTAATCATAAGAAAACTTCACTTTAATAAAAACAAAGTATACCTCACTTTAATAATAAAATACTTACTTTAATAAAAGAGGCCTTCCTTCAACTTCACACATGCAAACTATAAGCATGAAAAGCCAAGATTATTTTGCAGTCCTCACACTCGGATCTATCATACATTAGCATGGATGAGATCATAAAAATCCATGTCTGCACATCCGCTAAGGATCGAACCCCTCACGCAAAAAGACTTCTACTCTCAAACCTCACGCAGTTCCAAAGAAAGAAAGAGCACCATATTTTCACGTTCACGATATTCAAAACCTCCATGAGTTCATGTGGCCTACGTAAATAGAGGTATTTTTGTACCTTGTCCAAATATTGGAGTGCGGGGAGTCCGCCCCTGTCGATGCACTTTGGTTGCAGAAATGCTTAAATATTTCCGCACTTGAACTTCAGCTTGACTGTTGAGTACTGTAGACCTCTATGAATTTTCGTACCTCATCTAGTGGCTCTGATACCAAGATAAAATATGTGAAACAAACAACACGGTGAGGCTATGCTCACTTCTATATTATTCAATGAAGATGGATTACATCCTTATATAGGAAAAGACTCTACTGAGTCGATTACATGCAAACCAAAGACAACTAGACTCTCAACTATGAACTGACTCTTAACACGCCTACAACTGACTCTCACGACTGAAGCTTATAACTGGTGCTTACAATTGGCGCTTACTCCATTATTTCCAAGTGAGGAGGAGGAGCAGGGCGCATGCAATAAGGTAAAATTAATGAGTGGAAAGCATTGAATTGGGAACAAGAATACCTATTCTTCTGCTCTCTCAGATCAAAAGAAGAAGATCACTGACGAATTACAATGGACATAGGAGAAGAATGACAACCAACTTAATGAGATGGGTTCTACAGATATAAATACGTACATTAATAATTGTAGAGTGGGAGTGAGGGAAACGACATGGAGTTGCAGCGCATAAAGACTGCAAAGTCAACATGCCACTTAGAATATGCTTGACTTACTTGAAAGTCCATAATTTCGTTGTTATTTTATTTCTAGACATGAAATTTCTCTATTGTGTTTGATGTCCATCGAAGTCTAATTGAAGTCCACATGCCTTCTCTTATAGGCGTTGTTGAATTGACGTACATACACGCCTTCTTTAATCGTACAAATTCTTAGATTATGGATATCATAAATCTATTGGGAAAAAACATACGTCTCTTTAATTGTAGAATGTTTAAATTATGGCTATCATAAATTTATTGGGAAAAAACATAGTGATTTATCCTTATGGCTACCATAAGGCTATTGACAAAAAAACAGATTGATTTAGCCTTGCAATAAACATAGTGATTTAGCCTTGAAAACTATGAGAACATTTAGACTATGGCTATCTCATAAATCTATTTCCTTCTTTTTAAAACCATGTTGCAACACAATTTTTCAAAAGAAGCCTTAAATTATTCAGTTTGGGAAAAGTTTTTACATTTAAATTAGATTGAACTTGCCATATTTCAACCAAGATGGCCAATCTTCGAAAAGTTAATGATATACTTTTCAAATTAGGGGATCTAGTGGCACCCTCATGTGTCGATATCGATGTACATCTATATTGATTTCTCATGTAATATAGATCCAAATGTACATGTTCATAAAAAATGATAATGTCGAGGGAGATTAACCATCAAAGCTAGAGTCTCATACAATTTTTTTTTGTAGATTGGCAATACAATGTAGAGACTCTTCTCTATGGCCTCTTTTGAGGGCTTGCAACTAATGGGTGTCTTCGAGATTGTAGAGTTAATATAAGGTATATAGTGTTCATTAACCCTCAAACTTGAAACATAAACCAAACCAGGTACACAAGGATTACAAATGAAAACCAGATAAAAGAGACAAATAAACTGAAATATACAAAATATACCCATATATTATGATAATCAAAAGATCAAAGTAGTTTTCACTTGCCTTTTCAAGTGGGGGAAACCTTTCACTAAAAAAAGTTCCAAATATACAATACTCAACAAAATATTCCATAGCCTCCTATTCTCTTTAAATGGATTCTCAATAGAAAAACCCTAACTACTTGTGTTCCCATCATAAATGAGTACCAACTACCTAGTGGGCCTTATAAAGTGGACTATTTTACATTAAATAACTATCCACTACTATCTAATAGGCCTTATTCAAAGAGGATGGCCACATACATCAATTGACCAACTCCTAAGTAGCCTAAAATATAGAGGTTACGATAGGACCCTTGTTGGAGCAGGACATTTTGGAACAAGTTTTTGGAATCGTGTAGGAGAAAACCGCAGAACAAGTCATCTAAGGAGTAGTGCTCATGGAAGAAAGGAAGACAATTAATGCATTTTCAGAGGTCAGCACGCGCGAAAGGCGAAAGACAGTTAGAAGTTATTAGACCTTTTGGTTCATTTTGTAATGGGATAATCTCTAGTGTTAATGTATAAACATGTAAGGGTTTTTGGGTAGAAGGTATCAAATAGAGTGTGGAGAGTGAAGCTTAGTAGTTGTGGTCTGAGCAAATGAGTATGTCTTGAATGATCCAAGTTAAAGATGAGTCGAGAGTTAAGTGTGCACTGTATGCGCGAACGATAAGGCATGTTGGGTTATAACTAAGATATCTTGTATGAGAACAATTCACACCTTTTGTAAGAGATGATGTTGAATGATAATATAAGAATCATGCAGTTGTGGACATAATCCATTCTGGGGTGAACCACGTTAAATATCTGTGTTATGATGTATGTTGTGTTGTGATGTGTTTCTTTTCTATTTTGTTTATGACACACCTATAATATATGAATGGTTAATATGAATCTGTTATATGTTGTTTGGTTTTGTGCACATAATGAATGGTATAATGAATGAATATTAAGGATAAGGAATATGATGAATGTCTCCCATCCCATTCCTCCATAACTACGAAAACCTGGTTCCTACAGTCCCCATAGATACCTTGGGTGAGGCTTCACCTACTTGTAAGTGATGCCGAAAGGGTCGGTATCTTTATGGTTTTTTTGGTGATTTAATGTTGAACCCTGGGTCTGCCCATTACATGCCAAAAAATGGTTCTGTTGTCGGGACCAAGATCTGTGACTGAGGGGAATGTGGAGACCTACTAAGGAGGAGATTGGAAAATGGTTGGACATGAAGGAGATCGAGTTTTTTGTAGATCAGAATAAGAATTCAAGGATCAATGCAAAGAAATGGATACAAAGGTATGTTTTTACAGGCTTGCATGAAATTTTCTTTGTTGATTTCCTGAATATTTTAGCGGAGTGGATCCAGAGAATACTTGAACATAACGAAATATTTTTCACTGTTGTTATGAGAAACTGGACTATTGAGTTGATCCAAAAAGTTAATACTATAATCAATCGAGTATCATGCGTAGTTGATTTATGGTTTAATAGTATACTAGGAGGTTACATTATTGAATTTGATATAGATTGTACTCAATCATATAGTACTGCTGAAAGGGAATTCTTTAAGGGACCATGCACAAGATACTTGAAGTCACTATCTACTTGAATTACGATGTTGTTGTGTGATAAGGGAGTTATGAAGATGGAATCTGATTGTCCTAGCAACTAAGCACTTTCACACATAGGGGGGACTGGGGGATGACCAGGGAATGGTTTGAGTGTTGTAGGGAAGAATGAATGAGGAAAGGATGGGCTGATGATGTCAAAAGAAGAAGAAGGTGTGATAGAAGAAGAGATTTGGGTATTGCGCAGTGGAAAGAGGTTTCGATATAGTAGGAAGAGTATTGTGGTTGATAGAGAGGAGAAACATAGTGAGATTGTAGAAAGAGACATTGGCGTAGTACTCTAGATCATACCCTGCACAAAATGTCAGCATAGTCCAGTAGAAGAAGATCCCACTCAGGCCAAAATCTGCGTCAAACCCACAACCCCTTATGCATCTCCAAAGTCTGAAGAAAATTTTTCGATTATAGTTAGTAAGGGAGGTAAGGATAGCAGTCAGAGCAGTAGAAGTAGTACAATAAAATGACTTTGATAGTATCACCGGGGAGGAATACGAGGTAGAATATGATGGCGGGAGTATATCCTACTTAAAGAATGTTTGTCTTTCACAAGGCAGGTTCAAAAGATCTAGAAAAACATTTGTTTACTTGTGAAACTATAAGGATTGTGAATAATGTCCAAGACGATGATGCAAATATTGCATAGTTGGCTACGACATTCATAGACTACACATTACTATGGTACATGAAATATCATACTACTACACTTGCGAGACAAACTAGAACATTGGCGGATGTAAGGCAAGCTCTATTGAAAGAGTTCCAAAAATCTAAGTTTGAGTCACAATGCATTACAGAGATGAAGGTGATTAAGCAGATAGTGAAAGAATGAGTCTGGGATTATGACCAAAGGTTTAATATATTGAAGGATCGATTGACATTTCAGATTCCATATGAACAACATAGGGAGTGGTTTATTAAAGGATTGTTGTCGTATACACATTGCCCTTTGACATAGCAAAATATCGTGTCATAGTCAGAAGCCCTTGAAATTGCTATGAAATTGGAAGCATCCCCTATAAGAGAAAATGAAACAAGGATGGCTCAAGTTTAGTCCTAGTTAGCAGCACTGACTATTCAATTGTAGGAACTCGTGAAAGGAAAATAAAAGCATGAGGAAGTCTGGTGTGTCACATGTAGAACCGAAGGTCATCATAAGAACGAATGCCCAACTTTTCAATAGTATTTGAATACAAGATATTTGAATCATTTAGGGGTATAGTGTGATATTTACAAGACGATGGGTCACCACCCTACTAATTTTCCATTGATGCATAAATATTAGAGCACAACAAGAAACTTGTTTTGCAACTTTTGGAAGTCAGTTGGACATGAAGAGAAGGATTGTCATGCATTTGATATGATGAGAGAGTACACCACTGATACATACAGAGTCCAAGGTGAAGAATTAGAAGGAGGAGTTCCACAGTATAATACTCCAAGAGTTTATAATCAAGGAGGAAGAGGAGGATTCAGAGGTCATGGAAGAGGAGGATTCGACATAGGAAGAGGGCCAATTATATGTTATAACTATAATCAACCTAGAAATTTGGTGTGAGACTGTCCAAATTGTAGATTTTAACCTTGTACAATTATTTACTTCAAACAAATTTTCAATCAAAGAAAAAAAAATATACAATGGAAAATACACACATTACACAGAGATTTTTCCCTTGGAAACCCAAATTGGGAAAACCAACATATTCTATATTCATCATATCATACATTGTTTACAATACAATGTACATATAGGAGCTAGCGACGTCCAAAAACCTATTCTGATGTCCTGTATTAGTCAACAACCCTAATTCCTTAACCAGAAATAGAAAACCATTGGCGAAAATCCATGTGTCGAAAAACTGTTGAGAAACAGACACAAAAATTGGTAAAAAAATTCAGGGGTGCTACCCCTGAACCCTCGTACAAGGGCACTACATCCCCTGTGACGCCCCAAGAAAGGGGGTCACTCTGCCCCCCTTGCATGCCCGGTGCAACATAGACACTATTTCTAGTCGTGCAAATAATATAACACATACCCTTCATTCTCTCACTTATTGTTTTCTTTGCATACAGGGGGTTACAAGGTTACATAGTCAATAATACAGGGAAGTACTACCCATAGATCCTCTACACCAAGAGAACTTCTTAGTGCTCACAGATTTTGTTAATGAATCTGCAACATTCTTCAAAGTGTCCACCTTCATCAACACCACCTTCGTTTCTTCAGCCATGTCTCACAAAGTGATATTGAACATCAATATGTTTTGTTTTTGAATGATTAGAAGGGTTCTTCTCCAAAAAATTGCATTATGAATGTCACAATCTATCCTTACAACTTGTTGTACCAACCCAATACCTGAACACAATCTCTATAACCATATTACTTCCTTGCTTGCATGAGTGGTTTCCATGCATTCAACTTTTGTAATTGAAAGTGCCACTACAAACTGTCTTTTGCTCATCCAACTGATTTCTCTTCCAAACAGGTTAAACACATACCCACTTGTAGATCTTCTATGATCCAGATATCCATCCCATTCTTCACCCACAAAGCCATGTATGTCCAACAATCTGTCCAAACTTGATCTTCCTTGGTAGCACAATCCATAACTACTAGTGCCACACAAATACCTGAAAACCGTCTTTACTGTTTTCTAATGATCCTTTCCTGGTTTTGACATATATATGCTCAAAACTCCCACCACATGTGAAATGTTCGGTCTAGTACAGACCATTGAATACATCAAACTTCCAACCACACTCGCATATGGAACACGAGACATGTCCTCCTCCTCTTCCTGTGTCTTGGGACACTGATTCTGCATATAACTTTATACCTACACGAATAGGAACCCTGACTAATTTACATCCCTACATATTAAACCTTTGCAATATTGTCTCAACATATTTTCTTTGATTTAACCAGAATTTCTTTTTTTCTAATCTCTTTTAATTTCCATGCCCAAACTTAAATTTGCAGCACCAAGATCCTTCATGTCAAATTTAGAGGACAACTGAGTTTTCACATCCTAGATAATCTCCTTGTTGTTTCCTATCAACAACATGTCATCCACATACAAGACCATATAAATCAAATGATCACCAATTAATTTAAAATACACATAGTGACCCTCTTTGCTTCTTGTGAAGCCAAGACCCAACATATAAGTATAAAATTTTTGATACCACATCCTTGGTGATTGTTTTAAACCATATAGGGAAATTTTCATCTTGCATACCATCTCCTTATTTCCCTTCACAACAAATCCTTCTAATAGCTTCATGCATATTTCTTCTTCTAGATTCCCATGTAGGAATGGTGTCTTCACATCCATCTGTTCTACTTCAAAATCAAATACAACAACAACATATAACAAAAATCTAATAGAAGTTAACTTGGCAATTGAGCTTTGTATTTCTCCACTTTTCCATCTGCATTCAACTTCTTTTTAAATACCCATTTGCTGCCAATGGGATTTATTCCAGTCAACAACTCCACTAGATCCCAAGTCTCATTCTTATCCAAGGCTTTCATTTCTTCAACCATGGCCTTTTTCCAGAGTTTTCCATCCTATGAATCCACTCCCTCCCTAACAGTTCTAGGATCATCATCAGTAATAGACAAAGATAATTTTGAACGGAAATTAGGTGGATTATACCTTTCTGGTATCCTTTTTTCCCGCATCGATCTCCCCAATACTGGAGTATGAGGATATTTTTCTTCTGATTCTTATTCTTCTGTAGAGTTTGATTCATCATCCTTTGACTCAAACTATATTTTCTTTAGTTCTTTCTTACTTGGTAGGACTTCCTATTTCACAACATCCTTCATTTCTCTAAATACTACATCTCGACTATACAAAACCTTCTTAGTTTCTGGGTTCCAAAGCTTATAACCTTTGAGACCATCTTTATACCCAATAAATATATGTTTTTCAGCCTTCTTATCTAGCTTATTCTTGTTTTCCTTTGGAACATGAACATAGGTCTCACATCCAAATACCTTGAGATGTGTGAGAGAGGGTTTCTTACCAGTCCATACCTTCTATGGAGTCTTGTCATCTAGTCTTGATGAGGGTGATCAATTGAGAAGGTAACATGCAATACCCACTCCCTTTGCCAAGAATTATTTCCCTAACCCGACACCACTGAGGATGCACCTTGCTTTTTCCATCAGCGTCTTGTTCATCCTTTCTACAACTCCATTTTTTTGAGGTGTATATGGAGTAGTCTTGTTTCTTTCTATACCACACTTCTTACATAACTCTTCAAATTCATTCCTGTAGAACTTTCCACCATTATCTATTCTCAACACCTTAATTATTTTTTCTATTTGATTCTCAACAAGAGCCTTAAACTCTTTAAACTTGTCCAAGACTTCATATTTCTTCCTAAGGAAATATATCCAAGCATTCCTCGAGAAGTCATCTATAAATGACACATATTACACATATTTTCCCAATGATGTAACCGACACAGGTCCAAACATATCATTGTGCACTAGCTATAAAATTCCTTCTGCCCTTGTTGCATCAGAGGGGAATCTTACCCGATTCTGCTTCCCATATACACAATGTTCATAGAAATAAAAATCCAGAGAGAAGTTAGACATACCTTCAACTATAGCTTTACCATGTAGTAGTCGAAAACCCTTCTCTTTGATATGCCCCAGTCTTTGCTGCCACAACTTAACCTTTTCTCCAGAGATTGTAGGAGTTTTTTCTTCTTCTGCTCCAATATCAAGAAGAATGGAACTATTACACCCATTACCAATAGTGTTTCCTTGCAGCTTATATAGAGTTCCAATCTGAACTCCCTTCAACAACACCATTTCTCCTTGAACCATCCTACACGTTTCTTTTTCAAATATTTTTTTTACCCCTGAATCGTCAATTTTGCTTACATAAATCAAATTTTTGGCCAATCATGGGATGCGTAGAACACCAGGAAGTGTTCTAATCCTTACATCCATGAGCCTCAACTTGAATTTTCCTCTTCCTATGATTTTGGTTGTCGAGTCATGACCTATGAAAACATTACCTCCATCATACCTTTCATATTCACAGAAACACTCCCTGTGGGGAGCCATATGAAAGGATACACCTGAGTCAACCAACCATGCCTCATGATCTGCATGTGTTCTTGAAGAAGCCAAGTACACATCTCCTCATTATTTCTTGGAGGTCTTTTCTTCTGTAGAGAGAGCACCTTTAGATCCCTTCACTTTCTCAATGCTTTTGGATCTACATTTCTTCTTGGAGTGCCCTTCTTTTCCACATCTTCATCATACCTTTACAAAATTTATGGGAGATTTATATCTACCCTTAGACTTAGATCTCCCACTTGAGGACTTAGATCTATTTATTTCCTGGGAGCGTACTCTTGCAAATAATGCATCTGTGCTATGTCCTTCCATGTTCTTCCACCTCATCTCCTCTGACAACAAGGATGAGACCACATCATCAAAACTCAAGGTAGTTGTATTACTACCTATAGACACAACCAGACGATCCCATGAGTTTGGTAAAGAGAACAGTAAATTGATACACTTATCTTCATCTAAAATTTTAATCTCAACATATAAAAAATGACTTACCATAGTGTTGAAGGCATTCATATGCTTTGTTACCAAGTCTCCATCTCTCATCCTCAGGATATATAAATTTTTCCATAGGAACATTTTATCTACCAAGGACTTAGAATGATACAAGTTCCCCAAATTATCCCATAACTCCTTGGTTGTAGCTTCCCCTCACACATTTAGTAATACAAAATCTGAGAGACACAATCGGATTTTTCTCTTTGCCTTTCGATCAAAATTTTTCCAGTCATCTGATGACGTTCCTATAGGTGCGATACCTAGATCCTCCATGACCCAGTGATCTCTGTCTACCAATAGATCTTCTATCTTGAGATTCCACAACTCAAAACTTTTCCCATTAAATTTCTTGATCTCTATCTTTGGACTGCTCGCCATTTATTTTCACCCGAAGAATCAATACCGTAGATCTCCCACTGTAACAAGGCTTATCACAGTCCAAAGCCAAATCCCTGACCACAAAGGCATCCCCTTGAAGCAAATAATTTCTCTAATACCAAATGTAGATTTTAACCTTCTACAATTATTCACTGCAAACATATTTTCAATAAAATAATAGAAAAGATACAATGGAAAATACACACATTACACGCATTGACGAAGGTATGCAATGGAAGTCAAGACGATTGGGACTTGAGGATTGCAACAATGTTATGGGAATATAGGACTAAATGTAGATTTTAACCTTCTACAATTATTCACTGCAAACATATTTTCAATAAAATAATAGAAAATATACAATGGAAAATACACACATTACACAGAGATTTTTCCCTTGGAAACCCAAACCGGGAAAACCAACATCTTATTTATTCATCATATCATACATTGTTTTGACAGAGGAGTTTCAGATTCATAATCAGAAAAGAACATTGTATCATCAACAGGAAAATGGAATAGTAGAAGCATTCAACAAGATCCTAGAACACGCATTGACGAAGGTATGCAATGGAAGTCAAGACGATTGGGACTTGAGGATTGCAACAATGTTATGGGAATATAGGACTAAATGTAGATTTTAACCTTCTACAATTATTCACTGCAAACATATTTTCAATAAAATAATAGAAAAGATACAATGGAAAATACACACATTACAAGGAGATTTTTCCCTTGGAAACCCAAACCGGGAAAACCAACATCTTATTTATTCATCATATCATACATTGTTTACAATAAAATATACATATAGGAGCCAGCGAAATAAAAAACCCTATTCTAATGACCTAGATTAGTCAACAACCCTAATTCCTTAATCGGAAATAGAAAACCATCTGCAAAAAACCATGTAACACATACTCGACACAAATCCCTACATGACACATACATATTACATACAACTAGACCATGCGATGGAGGGTTTCCCAAAACTGATTAAAAAGTGGCAATAAAAGAGGAATTTGAATGTACAGATGATAGCAACATAGGCACATGAAGAAAAACCTAAGATAGTGATATTTACGTGCGGAGGAGCGAGAACTGGAGCTGATGCAATGGATCCATGGAATAGGATCCACCAATGTGTCAAAAGCATCAGAACCTCTTCCACTGTTTGATCCTGGAAAATATAAAGAGACCTACAAGCAAGCAAGAAAAGAAGTGACAAGAGAAAAATGGATAGTGTTGACTTTGACCATGCCACCTTTATATGACAGGACACTAGTATATGATATGGCTCTAGTCTATGACCACTCAGAAAGGCAAGTTGAAAAGGTAAGTACTTTGAAAAGTTTCTTAAGAAGTTGTTTAAAACTAATGAAAGATGAGTCTTCCTTAAGTATGTTGTGTGGAATGATCTATCATTATGCACGGAGATCGACATCGTCGAAGGAGCCAACTGCATGATTGCAGATGTCGATTGAAGTAAAGACTCCGTGAGTAGTCTGCACCATGAAGAAATTGACTAACCTATATCTATTGAGAACGACGAAGAAAGAGATGTCAACCAACATGGAAGATGAATACGGTGTGTGTTTGATAAATGGTTATGGGCGCGTATGGGTGAGCTCACACATCGACCATTTGTTATGGAGGCGACCGAGAAAATTGATCGACCTATTGATCCCGATGATTAGCACAAATTTATAATAGTCGTAGTTTTACATGCATTGATCTCTTGTAAAATCCCTCACCCTGGTAATGTAATGTCCCAGCGAAAAAAATAAAAGGCAGATCGAATCCTGATCAGAAATCAACCCGCGACCATATCTACCCGCGACTACCCCATAGCTAGTCGACTGGTAAGAAATCAACACTGTTAGATGATACTGATGAGATTGAGGAAGGATCCCAACCCACGTCATTTATAATCCTT
>JZKD02S0786578.1:927501-959924 GCA_000966675.3 Picea glauca | reverse complement strand
TAACACCCTTAATTGCAAAGCTTTGAGGACAAATATTTTTGAAGGAAGGTACTATAGTATGATCCTAAAGGGGACTTGTGTGGCGTTAAATGTATATGACACGACTCCAAGGTGGGGCTTGTATGTAGTTAAATGTACATGTAATGGAGTAAATGTATTTGTAATAGTGGTCAACTGAATAAAGGGGCCACATATGCAATGTGTGAACATGTATATATAGAGATCATGTAGTCATAATTGAAGGACATGTGATTTGGATGTATGAATTTATTGGGGTATTAGGAGGAGGTTCTCAAATTCTTTAAGGATTTATTGTGTAACTCATGTCTCTTATCTATCTTGGAGTTGCGCTCCATGCTCACATTTTTTCTACATGGTGTGTACTCTCGTTTATTATGGTATCTTAGAGCATTTGATTCATAACACAACATTTTCGCAACAACAAATAAAACAAGGGTCCCAAACCCTCTTAGTTGGCTTCTACTCCCAATGGTGATAAAGGAACTAAATCAAAGGCAAGAAGACTGAGAGAAGTTATAATGTTTATGCGAGAGATGGTCATTATTGAGTCTAAATGTTTCAATAAGACAAAGTCCTTAGAAGCTACAATGAAGAAGCACAACATCAATATTGATTCTTCTTCTTCTAACTCTTCTTCTCATGGTCAAGCACTTTCTACTTTTGGTTTTTCATTCAATGCAACATCTACTTCTTCTTGTAGTGAGTGACTTATTAATTATGGAATATCTTATCATATGGCCAAGAATAAAGCCATAGTTTCTACTCTTAATGAATCTAACACACAAAAAAAATGTTGGTGATGATATATCTCTCAGTGTGGTAGAGTCTAAAATAGTTGAGCTAGTTGATGGTCATTTTAATGATGAATTATGTGTTCCAAGTATTTCCTACAACATGTTATCAATATATTGAATCCCTTATTCATGTGAAGGTAAAACAATAAAACTTTCACCTCACCAAGTTGTAATCAAGGATTTGAAAGATCCTAAGCATGTTCTAGCAACTAGAATTGTTGACGATATTACTAGGTTGTACATATCTGACAACTTTGGGTCATCATATTTTCCATTAGTTTTTATTGCTCATAGTGATTTGGTCATCTAAACTACTACTCATTATAGTAGCCATGTAATAAGAATATGGTGATTGGTCCTCCTCTTATTTCTTGTAGATATGGTGTTTATTCCAAATGTATTCTCGACAAACATCATCAGGATGATTTTGATAGTTGTACCTCTTGGCATGCTTTGGCCCTGTTGCAACGTGTTCATAATTATTAGTGTGGTCCAGTTCCTTTTGCTTCTTTCTCTAGGTCCAAGTACTTCTAAGCTTCCATTGATGACTTCTCCAAACGCACTTGGGTTTATTTATTAAAACTTAAGAGTGAAGTTTTTGACATGTTTTTGGCCTACAAGACCCTTGTAGAAAAATGACATGGACATCAACTTTAGAAGTTAAGAACAATTAATGAAGGAAAATATGTTAACAATAAATTTACAACTTACTACATTGCACAAGACAATCAGATGCAACATATTGTTTCATATATGTGAGAGAAAAATGGCATTTCTAAGAGAAAGAACCACACAATAAAATAAATGGCAAATTGTAGGATCTAGTCTAAGGGATTAAGTCCTCATTTTTATGTGAAAGCCATTAATTGTGCCAATTATGTAGTTAATCACATTCCCACAAAGGCTTTAAAATATATAACACGAGAATAACCATGGAGTAAAATTAAACCAAATGTAAGTCGCTTTCAAGTGTTTAGTAGTGAAGCATGGGCTCGCATTCTTGATGAGAAAAGAAAAGAAATACAACATAAAAGTGAAAAGTGCATTTTTGTTGCATATTTTGAACATATAAAAGGTTATAGACTTCTTTAACCTAATTCCAATGAAATTATTATTAGGAGAGATGTTAAGTTTGATGAAGGTCTCTTATCTTATGAGTGTAATTCAATTTTTGTGCCATCTTCAACTTGCAATCCATCTTCGACGATTGCATCATCTTCTATTCCCAACTTTTCAGTTAGTGCTCCTATTCTAGTTTCTTCCTTGGATGATAATAGTGAGGATGAAAATCCACCTCTACATGCTCACCTCCCTCTAGTTGGGTCCATTGAACATGAACCTACACCAACACCATAGCTTCCTAAATGGGCCTAAACAACACAAGAAGTAATTTGTGTTCTTGCCAATGATCCTTCGTATCATCATCACACACGTTCACAATTCCAGTGATCCTCCTCTATTTTGGCTCAAATTTCATAGACTCGTGATCTAGAAACAGTTGCAAAAGCTTATGGTCATCTAGATTGGGACACAATAATGAATGAAGAATATTGTTCCTTAATGTTTAATGATACTTGGGATAATGTACCTCTTCCAAAAGGAAGAAATCTCATCATATGTAAATGGGTGTATAGAACTAAGTATATATCAAATGGAAGTGTTGAAAGACATAAGCTTGGATTAGTTGCCAAATGATTTTCTCAAGTAGAATAAATTGACAACATTGAAAACTTTGCTTCTATAGCCAAAACGAATTCCATTTGCCTTGTTCTACCTCTCGTCGCTTCATATAAATAGAAGTTTCATCAAATGGATGTTAAATTTTCCTTCTTTCACGGGGATTTGAAAAGAATAAATTTACATGGAACAACCTCCTTTCTATGTTCAAAATGACTCTAGACTTGTTTGTTTCCTTAACAAATCTCTCTATGGACTTAAGTAAGCTCCTTGGATTTGGCATCTAAAATGAATGACTTTCTTCTTAACAATGACTTTTTTAGATGTTATTCTAACCCCAATGTATATACCAAGAAAGTGGGTAACCATCTCATAACATTTACTCTTTATGTTGATAACCTTATCCTCACTTCACAGTGACCCCAAACTTTTAACCCATGTGAAATCAAACCCCATGAAGAAATTTGAAATGACATACTTGGGACATTTGCATAATTTTCTTGGCTTTTAAGTCTTTCAAACCAAGGAAGGAATTTCCCTTTCCTAGACTAAGTATGCACGTGACCTTCTTCACCACTTTCACATAGAATATTGTAAACCAACCCTATATCTTTTCTAGTTTGGAGTCAAACTTCATACCACCTATACCATAATTGAAGTAGATGCCACTTTGTGCCATCAATTAGTTGGTATCCTTTTGTATTTGACTCGTACCCATCCTAATATTGCATTTTTTGTTGACATTGTTGCTTGGTATATATAAACACCCCATGGGAGCCATTAGAAAGCAACAAAAATAATACTTCAGTACATCCAAGGTACAATTCAGTTTTGGATACATTATAGTTTAGGGTGGACTCCTTTGTTAGTTAGTTTCACTGATTTTGATTGGTCTAGCAACTTGATGATCGAAAGTCTATTGTGGGTTACGTTTTCAGTCTTGGTTCTAGACTTGTCACTTGGGTTTGTAAGAAGTAATGTGCCCTGGCCCTTTCTTCAATTAAAGTAGAGTATTGGGCAGTAGTTAGTGCAAGTCAAGAATCCCTTTGGCTTCGATAGATCCTTTCAAAGTTTGGATTCCAGCAAAAGCATTAGCTCACCAAAGATCTATTTCAACATCAACACAACAAACACATTGAGCTACACGTGCACTTCATCATAAAGCTTCTCTGGGATCACATTCTTGAAGTGATTTATTTCCCCACAAATGATCAAGTTGTAGAAATTTCATAGTCTATTATAAAAGTGGAATTTTTGAAACTTTGATCTATGTTGGGAGTTCAATAAGTTGTCATTAAGGGGGGATACGCTCTAGTGCCTCCTTATTTCTTTTATTACGTAACCTTTGTAAATCCTTCAATCATATCCAAAGTTGTTCTTATCGGGGGGTGTTAGGATATTTAGACACTTAGAAATTAGTTAAGATCAACTTGGTCTAAGGTGTATTTGGGTGTTTGACATGTGTGGATATACCATGTTGGTCCTCATAACACTGATTTTGTAGACAAATATTCTTTTATAGCATTAAAGGCAATCTGGCATTGAATCGTCTAATTAAAACATGCATCTTTAGAAAGAAAATTAAAGAGTGGAGATGCAATCTTAGTAAAGTTAGCAACAAATTTACGATAATAACCAACATCACTAAGGAAACTACAAACATATTTTTGAGTTTTAGGTGTAGGGGGGATTGTAATTACCTCAATTTTAGTTGGATCCACTTTAATACCTGCAAGAGAAATACAATGGGCTATCCCTTCTATTAACAACAAATGAAAAATCTCATGGCCAAGAGATAGAGTAGTTTCTTGGAATCTTTCTAAAAACTTTCAAAAATTATCCATAACTTCTTTAAAGGCGTCTCCATAAACAGTGAAATCATCCATGTAAATCTCAAGATAACCATGAAACCAATTTGAGAAAAATCCTATAATACCTCTTTGGAAGGTAGCAAAGTCCAAAAGGTAGTAGGTGATAAGCATAAGTTCTCCATGGACATGTAAAAATAATCTTTTCTTTATCCTCAAGAGCTATCTAGATTTAATTATAACCATTAAACCAATCAAGGAAGAAAATAATTTATTTACATCCAAAGTGTTTGTTGTAATCCAGGGAAAAGTATGGGAGAGTTACCAATAGTTCCTTACATAAGCAAGCATAGAGTACATGCACATAGATATAGATAAAGACATACACAAGTAATGGAAGCCCAAAGAACAACACTTTATTATACGATATGTCAATACAACACAGTAGATACAATATCTTTCATAGAGTTATCTTTCCTCATACAAGCTTCTCTAATTATACCTATATATTCAGTTTCCAGACAGTTGTAACTACTTAACTACTTGGGTCGGTCGGTTAACTTCGACTACGAGCTCCTCATGGATTCGACTTTGACCAGATATCGACATCAACTGTTTTTGGTTTCTCATTCCCTAGCCATTTCAACTTCCCCATGCGCTTTCATCGACTTCTGAATAGCATTCTTGGGTGCAATACCTTTGTTGGTGATTTGGAATCATTACCAACATGTATATTTCTTTTATTTTCCAACATATCCTACCCATCGGTTTACTTCGACTTCGACTTTGACTTTCATTGTAGATGGATTGTCATACATGTGCATTCTCTCTAGAAATCCACTCAATTTGTGTCTTGCAAATGCCACAATTAAAATTAGCGCTAAATGAAAAATTGTCAAGGTCGACTTCAACGTTTATTACAATGGGACTTTGAGTCGATCGTCTTTTCTACATCGACCCAACCAATTTCTTGCTGGTCACCTTCACATAACAACGACTCCACCGCATGGGGGCCACATGTGAAAGAATGATTTTCAGAGAGGCCATGGAATGGTGGAGTCCATGATAGTGTTGCCTTCCTATGGTCTACACTCAGATCTATACACATTAATCGACAAAAACAAGTCTCCAAAGAGGAAGTCGACATGTTCTAGACTCGACCTCGACTAAGACCTCATCCTCTACCTCAGCATCGACCTTGACCAAGGCCACAACCACAATTTATCATCGACTTCTTCAGTAAGTCGATAGTGTTATGTCAAAGTTGCAACATGTCAAAGTGTTCGACTTTGTATATGTCCGACCACATCACATTCTCATATCGATTATCACATTGTTTGTCATTCTCATGTCGATTTATGACTTTGGCTATCGATAATAGGGCATTAAACTTGAAATCTCATTGAGGAAGTTATGCATGTCGAGGTATCATGGAGATCTGTCGAACAATATTTCGACTTGACTATGGGCATTAATCCAATCTCACATATTTGAAAGTGTATTGAGTAGTGCCAATATCCACTCTATAATAGACCAAAAAGGGATAAAAAACTACGAAAGTAAGGGATAACAAAGTCGAGGCTTCCTTTACAACATTCAATCGAAAACTCATTTTGGATTCAATTATTTTATGGTAACATTTTCGAATGTCTCATGGTTACAAAGAATGCAAGTGTGTTCTTATGATATATATGCCATGGAGTACAATAACCTAAGACAATATCATGTGGATGATGATAAAAAAAAAGTACATGTCTTTAGGTCAGACGTAAATCTACATGCTCGAATAATTTATTCTCGTCTTTTATGTGCAGGTTTCTTGCATGCGAATTTCACCCACAAATTGTCTTGGACCAAGTGACACGACAACGGAACCAAAATGTTGTAAGCTAGGCAATTGAGGCAAGCATACAAGAGAGACTATATAGGAATGCACATCGAGACACATACATAACCCAAGAAAGAAGGAGAAGTATTTCCAACCATCTTTGTATTCCATCTTTAGGGTTATTCATACAATGGGTAAATGGTTGTAGCAGTTGCACCCGCTCCAACTAATCCAACATTTACCATTTATTACATATATTCTTACTTGACTTTATCCACTTCCTTACATATATTCATGTATGTGATAACTGTTAGGGCTTAGGAGGCCCCCTCAACAGTGTCAAGGACTAATCATTAAAAGGTAAAAGAAAATGGTATTTTAATGTGGCCTTTTTTAATTCTCTGTAATCTACACAAATTATCCATTTACCATTCTTTTATGGGACAATCACTAGTGGGAAAACATGTCATCTATATGAGATAGGATAGATAGAATTCACATTGAGCAATTTTCTTAATTCCTCCAATATTTCTCATAGGGTAGGATTCCAAATTGATTAAGAATCATCCTCCATATACATATGATGCTTACACAAAGCATGATGTATTTCGTTCATATCTTTGTATGCATGGGCAAATGCATTGCTAATTTTCTACAACAATTCAATCAACTTCTCCCACTACAATGTCTCTAAGCTAGAATTAAATTTAAATATTTTTTCTCAAGTCAATATCCACTAGTGTACTTAAAGATTTGATTAGTTTTGGGCTCGAAGATTCTTTTGTAGAATAAATAGGGAAATACATGGAATCTGACTTCAAAGACATATAACTAATAAGTAGTTTTCCTTGATGTGTTGAGTCATAATATGTTTCAGAAACTATTTAATTAGGCGATGGGATGAGTATAAGTTGTACATTAAATTGTTGATCAAATCATCCTCAGTTTCATCCTTAAAGGCAAATTGTGTGGTTGATTTGAGTACTTGTTGGACTCCCTCATAATTGATTTCATAATTCTCAATCCAAACAGTTTTTTTCCAAATCAATGGATAGTTTAGCAAGAGGATATAATGTGAATTTCTTGGTGGGAATTCCATGGGAGATGTTGATATCTCCAAATTTGTAGAGAATATAGGCATCTAGAATAGACAACCAAGGTCTAACTGTGATCAATGGATAACCACGTAAATTGGGTCTCAGTTGTGCAAAACCATAGAATTGGTTGGGTACTCCCAAGAATCTATAAAGATTACTACATCTTCAATTATACACTTGGGTCTAACAATTGATCTGACAACCAATTGAAGTATTGTAGGAGTTTGGTGTAGACCATGTAACCTATGTTTCTCCATAGTTTCCTTGGTCGTGACTTAATGGAAACCACTAGATCTATTAGTGTATTTGAAATGAGTGTATTGTTTATGTGAACATCAATTATGGGACTATCAAGATCAACTTATTTGGTCATGAATATTTTACCAAGCATTAGATCGACTTATTTGGTCATGAATATTTTACCAAGCATTAGATCAACTAATTAACTAATAACATGGATTGTCTGTGGATCTCTCTTTTTCCTACTAAGTTTCTTTAGACATAGTTCTCAAATAGTCTTGACATAGAAGGGTACATCTTTAATTAAATTAAAAGAAGGGAATTTTAACATAAACATTTCCAATCTCTCCAAGAAAATCAAATTCAGGATGAGTAGGTGTTTTTCCTAAATTTGATCTTTTTGGTTAAGGAGGCATTTGTTCAAATCTATATCACTATGTTTGGTTTGGATTTTTAGGAGAATAATATTTAAGAAGACTAGCTTCAATAGGAGGACCATATTGGTATTCCTCTTGATCTATGATGATTAGAGAAGTTGGTTATTCAATGATCTCCTTAAGTATAATTTAATTTCTCGGCAGCCCATAGGGGAAATAAAATAAGTAGGATATCTAGGTAACTCAATGTTGTAATTGGGTTGAGCTACTTTATTATTCAAATTAGGTTTGGTTTAAGCAAGAAGTTGAGGTCTTTGCTAAGGGTTGTTTGAAGCCAACTAAGTTGTTGTTAAGGGGGGTGTGGAATTGTTGTTACGTGTTTCTAAATGGAGGACCTCGTTGTTAATTTTTCAATAAGCTAGGTTAAGCATGAAGTTCATTCCAATTTTAGCATTTAACCATAACCATAAATGTTGCAACAACCAAGATCATAAGAAGAAGCACCATGCACAAGAACACAAGAAGTATCCTGGGAAACCCTTCTCAACAAGGGAAGAAAACCCAGCCAAATCCTTTGCTATATTCCTCAATAGAAAGACCTTCACCACCAAGATAAACCCTAGCAAACAAGAGGGTTCTCAAACCCTAGAACTCTAGCGCCCAAGAGAGGTGTGCACTTTTCCCTAAAGAAGTGTACTTGCTGAAATTTTCAAACTCACGTGAAAGATATGATTCCACAATGGAGAATTTACCTTTACTTATACTAACCTGAACTTGTCAACATAAGTGTTTATTGGCACAACAAGGCCAACCTCACTAGCTTATAATATAATTAATATTAACCAGATTAATTATCTTTTACATTAATTAACAGTCACATTAAGGTGCATTTTCATTACAATTAGGGTTACAGGCAGGTCTGACTCTTGTACAATATAACAAAGGATTTGATACACCCACTAGTGCTCATCCACTAGGGGCACATCCATAGGGATGTCCATATCTCCGGCTCACTTCATTACACAGAAGAACTAGATCTTCACACGTTCACCTGTGCTCGTCCACAGGCACGTCCACTCTACAGATCTTCTTTCCCACTGCCTCACATAGGAGAATCATCTGGAATTTTCTCATCAACTCTGCTACTCAGAGAAGGCTAATACATTATCTTCATTTATGTTCACATGACGATGCACCCAACACTTTGGGATTTCACACGTTCACTTTGTGCTCAGCCACAGGCATGTCTAACTCAACAGATCGCCTTTCCTACTGGATAATCATCTGGATTTCTTCTCAATTCTCTAAATGGAGGAGGTCATCTCTACGTTCCAGCTCTGTCTCGAGCAAGAACCACGTACCCTTCTTAGGGGCTTTCTCTCAGGTTTGTAAGCTGAGAGAAAGATTCTCATTGCTACAATGATCCACATATCACAGGTTTGTAAGCTGGAGAATGTCTTACATGGCTGCAATCATCAACACTCCCTCTCAGCTAGGGAGGAATTCTTCATCATGTCAAGTCTCACACAGATGTACTCTGAATTTTGTCTCGGCTGGAGTCATCAATACTCCCTCTCAACTAGGAAGGCATTCTTCACCAAATTAGTTTGGTGAATATGTCTGCAATCTGCTCATGTGTAGGAAGTTTCTTTGCATCATATCTCTGATATAATAGTTTTTCATCTTCTCAGAAAACATCGGGTTCTCAAGGAGCTTGTGAAACCATACTGCTTTGCACACTCAATGGTACATACTCTTCTTCTGTGGTATTCAAGGCCATAAAAATTTTCATTTCTTGCTGCATTAGGAAACCATGGAAAACTTCATGGTAGAACATCAACCGGATGTGCTTTTCTTGGTTCACTGTATTTTCTGCTCAATCTTGAATCAGCATATCCTGCAAACTCAAGTTTACTCTGGAGGCATATCTTAGGCCATATCCGATTGTGCCTCATGTTTTGTTGTTGTCTAGTGAGTCTGTCTTGGTTAACTCATGAAATGACTAAGCATATTCACTGCATGTCATGAATCAAGTCTGGTGTTAACTAGATATATCAGTGATCCTATGTGGATCAGTCTCGTCTGAATCGTCATCAGACTTCTCCTTTAAATTTATCACGGTGGATTCTCCATTCTGTCATACTTGAACTTCTTTAGTATCTTTACTGTATATTTTCCTTGACTCGGGAAAATCTAATTGGTCCTCTATCATACTTCTTGTCTCAAGGAGTAGTGTATCATACTCGGATTCTTTATCTTGAATTCTAAAGTCAAGGATTACTTGTATCCAACAATAAGGTTTTCTGAATGAGTTATCAAAATCAGGCTCTTCTTACCAACACTGTAATAATATAGGTTTGGATCAACAATACTCTTGCTGAAATCCATAATCATCAGGAATCTATCTATCTAATATAGTTTCCAACTCATGGATGGTAGTACGAATGGAAGTGTATCGGGTTTACTGGATCAAGTGTCTTATCATAGACAACTCCCTCTGTTTGTGAGAAACCTCTTGGCTATAGATCTTGTTTTGTATTTCTAAACACTTCCATCAACTGCATGTTTGATCTTATAGATCAACTTGGAAGTTACTACAGACTTCCTTTCTGGTTTCTGAATAATATCGTATGAATCATTCTTTAAGATATTTTGGTATTCTTCTTGTTATGGCATCTTGCCATACCTGTTCCCCGTGACTTCTCTAAGTCAAGGAGGCTCAACATCAATAAGGTGTCTTATAACTGAAAGATAGGTTTGAAGATCTCTTTTACTTTCTCGGGATGTGCCTTGAGAGGCTTGTATGTTTTCTCTACTTCTTGCAGAGTGAGTCTAAGTAGGCCTTTTATTCCCTACTGCAATATCTCTGACCATGTCAACTAAAGAAACTGGATCAACTAGAATAATGTTTGTCTCTGTCTGAAATGATGAAGGGGGAGAAGGTATTGTTTCACTGTCAATCTTCATCTCAGATTCTTTGGGTTTGTTTGAATGGATATATCTTCTTTTAAGGACAACATTTTTTATTGTCTTGTATAATAATCAATCAATATGGTTTGGACTCCCGTACGAGGGACAATGGTCCAAGTCTTTGAGGGTTCTCATACTAGGGATTTATTCAAAAAATGCAATCAACTATAACATTTGAAATCAATTGGTTTACCTGGTTTGTAGTCATGCTTTAGTTTTTAGAGGAAGTACTTATCCTCTCTCTTTTCTTCATTCTTTTGAGGTGGGTCTGGATGAATGTCAGCGGTGGAAGCATATTGTCTTCCCTTCTTCCTGGTTGGACAGTTTCTTGCATAGTGTCCATAATTGTCACATCTGAAGCACTGAATTTCTGAAACATCTCTTCTTTGATAACCTAAATTTGATGAAGACTTTTCACCTTTAAATGTTTACCTAAAATTTCTTTTGAATTTTCCTCCCTTCTTTGTATGAAGTGCAAGAGCATGATTTTCTTCTGAGGAATCTTCCACTCCTCTATTTGTAAGTCTAAGTTCTTCTTGAGTACAATATGTCCATAGACCATCAAAGTTTGGTATAGCTTATCTTCCACTGATACTCTGAATGAAAGGCTCCCATGATTTTGGAAGATTCTGGAGAGTGGTTAAGATAAGTTCTCTATCAGACATGATTTCCCCGATGGTCTCTAGTTGTTCTTTAATCTCTGATAACTTCATAAAGAAGATGGCAACTGAGTCATCCTTCGTCATATTGGTACTTTGAAGTTGTCTCTTTAAGGTAAGAGCTCTGAGGGTGTTGTCACTTTCAAACATTCCTTTTAAAGCTTCATACATATCATAGGTTGTCTTTAGGTTGGCAATCTGAGGTAAGAGGTGGCCTCTTACTGAGTAGATGATTAATTTTCTTTCTTTGACATCCTCTTCCTTTCTTATCTTCTTCTCCATATCTTTAGTTCTGGCTGGTAGGGTTTTAGTTACCACATCCAAGAGGTCATCTTCTTCAAGGGTGACTTGAAGCCTTGATTTACAGGAGTTGAAGTTGCTTGCTCCATCAAGCCTATCTTCTACTAATGCTTTATTCTTCATTTGATTGGTTTCTTCAAATTCTCGTCAACTGGATTTTGAAAACCTAATGATTAAGTTGAATTAGCAACCCTGGATTATATTGGACTTATGACTACCAACAATCAATTTGATAGTGTCACAAGGATGCTTTCTGATTTAGGAGAATGTTTCTTGAGAAATCTAGAATTAATATTCTGCAGGAAATTTCGGCACCCTAGAAACCTTAGGGCCAAAAATCAAAATTTCTCAAAATTTTATTTTGAGAGCTTCTGGAGATGCGTTGGAAGAGGTCATACTCTTCTATGCCAAAAGTAGCCCCAAGGTCCAAGTATTAAGGGTCGAATCACCACTGAAAAGAAGGTCGTACAATTTTTTTTGGAAACCCTAGAAGGGACGTACGGTTCTGTAAAAGGTAAGATGAGACTTGGTGGATGCTTGTGCAATGGGTTCTTTCAAGGCCTATGCTCTGAAACCATGTTGATTTTTCAATAATCTAGGTTAAGCATGAATTTCATTCCAATTTTAGCATTTAACCATAACCATAAATGTTGCAGGAACCAAGATCACAAGAAGAAGCATCATGCACAAGAACACAAGAAATATCATGGGAAACCCTTCTCAACAAGGGAAGAAAACCCAGCCAAATCCTTTGCTATATTCCTTGAGAGAAATACGTTCACCACCAAGAGAAACCCTAGCACACAAGAGGGTGTTGAAACCCTAGAACGCTAGCGCCCAAGAGAGGTGCACACTTTTCCCTAAAGAAGTGTACTTGTTGAAATTTCCAAACTCACATGAAAGATATGATTCCACAATGGAGAATTTACCTTTACTTATACTAACCTGAACTTGTCAACAGAAGTGTCTATTGGCACAACAGGGCCGACCTCACTAGCTTATAATATAATTAATATTAACCAGATTAATTATCTTTTACATTAATTAACAGACACATTAAGGTGGGACCGGCATGTACCCTTTTCATTATAGTTAGGGTTACAGGCAGGTTTGACTCTTGTACAATATAGCAAAGGATATGATACACCCACTAGTGCTCATCCACTAGGGGCACATCCATAGGGATGTCCATATCTCTAGCTCGCTGCATTACATAGAAGAACCAGATCTTCACACATTCACTTGTGCTCGTCCATAGGCACGCCCACTCTACAGATCTTCTTTCCCATTGCCTCACACAGGAGAATCATCTGGAGTTTTCTCGTCAACTCTGCTACTCATAGGAGGCTAATACATCATCTTCACTTCTATTCACATGACGATGCACCCAACACTTTGGGATTTCACACGTTCACCTTGTGCTCAGCCACAGGCACGTCTAACTCAACAGATCGCCTTTCCCACTGGATAATCATCCGGAGTTCTTCTTAACTCTATAAATGGAGTTCATCTCTACATTCCAGCTCTATCTCAAGCAAGAACCACGTACCCTTCTTAGGGGCTTTCTCTAAGGTTTGTAAGATGAGAGAAAGACTCTCATTGCTGCATTGATCCACATCTCACAGGTTTGTAAGCTGGAGAATTTCTCACATAGCTCCAATAATCAACACTCGCCAACCTTGTTTCCAAGTATGGTTTTGGTTATGTCTAGGTTCCCATTGCTTCCAAGGCATGCGAGGATACTAGTTTTTAGGAGGGTATTGAAAATTGGGTGGATTAGTCCAAAAGAATTATAAATTTGAGATGGAACTTTAAATGCATTTTGTTGGTCTAAGTCGCCAAGGTCGTCTTTGAGCGACGAATAAAATTTGTTATGTTTCTTCATTGGTCCCCTGGTACATAGCCTTTAATCTTAGCAATGCAGGAAATCTACTGACTATATGGCTTATTCACATATCCCACTGATCTTAGCCTTATCTAGTGCACAATCCCTCAAAGGATGCCCCTTTCTACATTTGGATAAGAAGTTTTCTAATGCTAAGTCTACCTCTCCATGCTTCTTCTTTGCTTGCAATGTGTCTAGTTGAGAAGTTGGACAACTTAAAATATCTATCTTGAAATATTCTATCAAGTTCCCAATTTTTTCTCAAGTAAATACTCCTATGAAGGATTCTAAAATTCAAGCTACAATATCTCTAGCTCCATTACCATATTCTTCATTCCCCACGAGTAAAGTTTGCATAACCTACAAATCTCTTCATATCTCAACTAATAAATATCACTAGCCCCCATCAAATTTAAAATGCCAAGGAAATCATCATGAATTCCTCTAAAGAGAATAATTCACAAAGTTTCTTGATCCAGACTACTCTATTTTGACCTTTGCAAATAAGTCAGAATATTTTCTACATATCCTCCATACCGTTGTCCTCTTTCTAAGTCATCATAAAGATCTCTTCTCTTAAATCCTTGGCTTTTCAATAGTCCTAATATTTCTTTAGGAATTTATTTTACGTTTCATCCCAAGTACAAATTTTATTCCCACCAAGTCCATGAACCAGTGAAGTGTTGCATTATTAGTTGTGGTAAGAAATAATTTCAATTTTTGGTCACCAGAGCAATACTCACAATTTTTGCAAAAGACATCAAACTTGAAAAGGAAGGTACTTGAATATTCATTGGCGACGCCATTCATATTTGGTAACGCTAAGGAGGAATATTTTTCATCTATGTTAAGCCTCTATGTTCTTGAATTAGAAATTCAAAAGTGACAATCTCTTGTTTTGTAGAGCATGTTCCTTCTTCTTTTTCTACATATTGTAAAAATAAATTGTTCACACTTTAGAAGTAGCGGCCTTCTTAAAGAACTCAAGTTCTTGGACCAAGTTCCTATGTTTCTCTAATTTACTATTTTCACTAATGACCAGTTCCTCTTCCATGGTAGGATCTATAGCTAGTGGAATGATGTTGGAAATTTTTGTTTTGTTCAAAGGAGTAGTGGTTATAGGACCTTCCATAGCTATGGTAGGGGAATTGACCTTAAGATTTTTCTTGTGACCTAGTCAGGATTCTAGCTTTACCCTTGAAAATCCTCCTTTTACTAATTTTCTTGGAAAGGGGTGGTTAGTTTGGATGGCTCTTATTGCACCACAATATCTACCTCTTGATTTTTGTCAATTTATGTATCCTATAATGACCTAATTCTCGCTATACAAAACACTTCCTATGGAATCCAACAAGAAGGACATTGATAGTCCTCTTATTGATTCCCTAAGTGCTTCCTAAAAGTAGTGCATTAATTTATTGTGCCTTTAATATCTCCTTGACAATGACACAAAAATGGCAATTATTTAAATCGTCTTTTCTATTGCAAAATAGATGGTTAAACTTCTTGCACATTTAGTTGTGTCAACCTGAGGTATGAAATGCTTGCCATATATCATGGACTATATGTGCAAACTACAGGTCTTACACAATAGTTTGCTATAATGATTCAAAGAAAGGAAATGACATTGTTGAAATAAATCCACTCTTTGCAAAATTGAAATTCACACTTACGGAATTGAAATTCACACTTTGTGAAATTAAATGGAAATCAAGCTTATAAAATTAAACATAAATCACACTCGTGGAACTTAATGAAATCCACTTCTAATTACGAACTCGAACTCTTAACCTTTGGGCAATCACATCTACTCAACTTGAATTGAAGGTTCTATTCTAACAAGAAATAAATTGAAAGTGAATAACCACACACTCACAAACAATATCTATGAATAGGCAGGTAGAAAACAACGAAAACAACAACATTGCTTGTATATTAAGTGGGCCTTGCCTCCACAAAAAAGAAGTTCTAGTAGCTAACTACATAATTCTTAGATAAACATATGTAATTACTTTCTACTAATAGAATATGCATGGAAATAATTGAACTTGATCTCCTTCGTATTACAACATAACAATCTTCCAATATGCTAATGAGTATGTCATAACAATTGGCATCCATGTCTAAAGACAACATGGAATATATATACTAAACTATCTCCCCTACTTATTACATGACAACAAAATAAATGTAACAACTTATTAAAAGAGAGAATTGAACTGAACCTACTCTAGAATAAAATATTCTCAAGTAGTTTTTATAAGATTGTGTGTTCTCGTATTTATACAAACATAATACTAACTAATCATGAAGATATAGGAGTATAAAACTAAAATGTTATTCCTTGTCAGTATCACCTTCCAATTATATAAGCATGCTCAAAAGGAGAAGGGAACACATTCTATAATAGTCTCGAAGAGCATATGGCATGTAAATCCATAGCATAATGACTTCAAACTTGTTGTGACTATGTCTCACTACTCGATGCTCAAGTTTGAAACAACTCATGTAGTAGCTAGAAATGGTTCTGCAACATCTAAAAATAAGTCACAAAATTTTGGAACAATGTATTATAGATCCTTAGTGGTCAAGACAAGCCATTCCTCTCAGACTTAATTAAAATCTATAGAAATCGCAAAAAATACAATCTATTTATCTCATTGCAATCATTCCCATTTCATGATACAACATGGATACTGACAAGGTAAAATATAGGAAAGAAGGGTAGGTGAAAGAGATAAAAGATAGAAAAAAAGGTATTAAAATGGAGTCTCATCACTAACCTCAAACATCAAGGGGGAATTGTTATCACCTTAGTTTCACTCACACGCAACATTTAAGCAACCATTCTTGGAGACATCACCAATTCATAAGAAAACACATAATACAACATATCATGTTACATCATGGCCAACTATCACCCTTTTATGCAAAGTCAAACTTGTAGTTGACTACTTCCTTGGTTGTGCTACTTTCAGTACACTTGGTCATGTCAATCATGTGGAAAATCCTTTAATACTGGTGCGACTTCTATGATCATGTGATTCAACTACCTCTGTGATGCATTAATGGCTAAGCACTAATTCACATAGCTCTAGAGTAGTGTATGGAGTTGGTTCAATATCCCATATCACAAATGCATGGTCCTTTGACCTCCCAAAGGGCTCATTGAGCACATGGGAACCCACTAATGGGTGAGGATCATTCACATTGAAGTTGGTTCACCATTCCAACTTCATTTTTTCCCATAAAAGAAGGCCATGGGGTTGCATTATAAGAAGAAGAAGAAGAATTGTAAGGTTATGTTGTAGGAATAAACTTGGAGACCTTGCATCTCTCTCTCTCCCGTCTCTACCATCCATTACCCCCATGTTTGTATGTGTTCTTTCACCTAAGAATCAAGGTTTATTCACCCACTAGAATTAATGAGAGAATTCGAGGAAGAGGACCCATCCCAAGGAGAGTTTTGAATCCCACTTGCTTTCATTCACTCTTATCAAGGTGACACTACATGTTTTTGCCTTTCCATTGGGAAATAATATGAGTATTTTTGTTTACCTCCATTCTTTTGTATTTTGAATGGTGTTTATGTGGTCAAATTCTTATTATAATCACACTTATGCTTTATTATTGTTTATTTGATGCTATAATAATATGTTGCTTGCGACTACAAGCTTAATCTATTATATTGTTTGTCATTTGTTAACATAGCTTCCCACATGGGAGATGGTTGAGAGCTCTGCAAGATTAGGGTTCACATGCACCAACAATGCTCCTACCCTAACCACGTCTGAACTCCTCTGCACACCTCTGATCGCCTCTGCACCCTGGTACTGATCGCCACAAAAGAATGGGAACAGAAGAGGGGGCGAAATCCCCCTCTTACCGTAACGTCGTCGCCAATGATCCGGAGAACTCGCGGGCGCGCAGACCATCCTTTGAGCCACCAATGCACCTACGAGGCCAATATCTACAGGAGGAGATGGATATTAGCAAAGACTCGAACATGGATGCTGAGTCCTCACATCCAAAAGCATCTCGAGCCTGTATACCCGACAAATACATCCCCCAAGACCCGGTTGTGCCCAGATACGTCTTCAAAACCACCAGGATAGAGGAACACACGCAGTTCATGAGAGACCATGCCCTCATAGGAAAATTCCTAGGTCTCTGGCCCTCAGAAAAGGACCTAACTCACTGGATCAAGGCGTGGTGGAACCCCAAGGGAGACTATGAGCTCTAGCTGAGCTCCAAAGGTTTCTTCACAGTAATATTCTACAACTTGGAAGACAAGGACAGGATCTTTGAAGGAGGACCATATTTCTATAATTCGACTGGCCTCTACCTCTACTTCTGGACAGACCGCTTCTTCCCAGAAAAGGAAAACTTTGCATATGCACCAGTATGGATTTGCCTCTATTCCCTACCTCAAGAGTTCTGGTTAGAAGAAATTTTATTGGGCATAGGCAACACCCTAAGTAAATATGTCAAATCATCTCAAGCTACCAAACAGCGAAAATACACCTCTTATGCAAGGATTTGTGTCTATATGAACATCTCCAAAGCTCTGCTAGGAACAATTACCTTAGAATACCAAGACAAGGAATGGGCCCAAAGCATAGACTATGAACACATTCCTTTCAGATGTCGAAAATGCCATGAACATGGACACCTTTTCAGATATTTCCCTCTCAACACCCCCCCCCCAAAAAAAAGAGAAGCTGAAGAGAAAACAAAGGAAGGATTTACCCAGGTGCAAAATCAAAAGAGACAAGCGCAGAAGAAGCCCACTATCAACAATAGAAAAAAGAACCCAAATAATAACTCTTTTGAAGCCCTCAACCACCTCCCAGAGGCAAAAGTAGTGGAAAACCCCCATAAGGTCACGGGGATAGATCCCAACAAGCACAAGGAATACCAACCGTCACAAGAGTATCAAAGCCCAGCAAACCAAGCAGATCCATAGACTCACCGAGTCTCAGGAAAGGAACCAAAAAAAGAGGAAGACACAGTCATGGAAATGGAGGAGCAGGACCTAGCAGAAATCGACCTAGACAGGTTAGAAGAAGCACTCAACAAGAAGGATCTCCAAACCTTACAAGAGGAGCAACTCGGGAAAGTTCAAAAAGTATTTATGGACTCATCAGCAAGGGCCACAACAAGGTTGGGGATTAGCACAGACCCAAACTAATATCCAAGAAAACACCCAAAAGAAAACAAGCGACGAGGCAGAAAATTGGCTCATCAGCTAATAAAGGAAGTAGGAAACTATATGATCAACAAGGGACAGGTTCACAAGCTCTCAGAGAGCTCCTTTTCCCACCCACCCAATTGTTAAATATGAATATCCTCACCTGGAATATCAGAGCCCTAAATGGAAGATCCAAACAATGGACTCTCTAAAATTGCATCAAAATGGAAGACCCTGATATATTCCTAATACAAGAGACAAAATGTGCAAGGCAAACTGCAGAAGATATCATCAAAAGATGCTGGCGTAATTGTGAATCCTATCAAATAGACTCAAAAGGGGCTTTAGGAGGCTTGTCCATCCTATGGAATTCTACAATAGTCATCCTTGATCAAGGCTTCTCCACACTGTGCACCATCATAACGCATTATAGAGCCATCGTCTTGGACAAGGAAGGAATGATCACATATGCCTATGGACCGCAGAACATCCAAGACAAAGACCTCTTCCTTCAAAACCTAGCTTACCTAGGTTCCTTAGCGGAGGGCAAGCAATGGATAATAGGGGGCGACTTCAACATGATTCTCACGTTGGAGGAAAAGCGAGGGGGGGAAAATCACCTGGAGTAGGATAGCGCAAAATTCCAGGAACTCATAGAGAACCTCAAATTGGTAGACATTGAGAATAGCAATGGAACCTACACCTGGACCATCAAAAGATCAGGACACCATCAAATAGAATGCAAGCTTGATCGCTTCCTCATCTCGGAAACTCTCCTCTTGGAAGCCCCCCTAGTAGATTCCAAGATCCTCCCGAAGGCAGGTTCGGACCACTGATCGGTTCAACTCTGGGTTGACACTATTGCCACCCCCAAGCTTAAACCCTTCAGATTTGAAAATTTTTGGCTCTCCCATCCAAACTTCCAGGAGTTAGCCCATCACTAGTGGAGCACCGCGGAAACACAGATGGGTACAAAAATGTATTGCTTTCAGCAAAAACTCAAACATTTTAAACAATAGGTGCGCAAATGGAACAAAGAGGTCTTTGGGAACATTTTCCAAGAGAGGAAATTGCTGGGAAAAAAAACTAGAGAACCTCCAAGCACAATTCATTCAAGTAGGACACACAATCACCCAGCAACAGGAGGAAAGTGAACTCAAAAGGCAACTAGAAGAAAGACACAAGCAAGAACAATCCCGTGAAGACAAAAATCTCGGGTTCAATGGCTCGACGGGGGAGAGAAGAACACCAAATTATTCCATCGTTTTATGATCCACAGACACCTTATCAATCGCATCACGAAGTTGGATGAATCGCAAGGCAACACCCTGTTAAATCATCAGGAAATAACGCATGAGCTGACAAACTTCTACAAGGATCTCCTCTCAGAACCCCAGGTGGATCGTACCTGAGAAATAGAGGCGGTGATCTAAACATCCCAACTATAATCACATAGGAATAGAATGAGGTTCTCATGACACCAATAACACAAGCAGAAGTGGATCAGGCTATTCATAAGTTACCCACAGGCAAGGCTCCTGGTCCAGATGGTTTCAGAATAGACTTCTTCCACTCTTGTTGGCCAATGTTAATGGAGGAAGTGTGGCAGTTGGTGGAGGAATCACGCAGCTCATGCAAAATTATTCCGGCACTAAATGCCACTGTCCTCACCTTAATACCCAAAGAAGAAAGAGTCACAAACCCGAGGAACTTCAGACCCATAGTTCTTTGCAACGTGATCTACAAAATCATTTCCAAGTTCATAGCTCTAAGACTCAAGCCTATACTACCCTTCATCATCTCCAAGGAGCAATCAGGATATGTCGAAGGAAGGAAAATCATGTATAGTGTCATTCTTGTCCATGAAATCATTCACTCACTCAAAATCACTCGCACTTCAGACATGCTTCTAAAACTTGACCTTTCAAAAGCTTTTGACAAATTAAGCTAGAAATATATGAAAGTGCTCCTATCGGCTTTCGGTTTCAACATGTATTGGGTCTCCTAGATAATGAACCTCATTTCTTCACCCTTCTTCTCAATCCTCGTCAATGGTGTCCCCTCTCAACCCTTCTTCCCCTCAAGAGGGATAAGGCAAGGCGACCCTCTCTCCCCTTTTCTTTTTGTCTTAATGGTTGAAGGACTAGGATGCTATATCAAGGCCTCAATTCAAAATGGATCCCTCCAAGGCCTCCCTCTTCACGACTTACAACCGGCAGCCTCCCATAGCCAATTTGTCGATGACACGCTACTAATGAATACCCCCACCATGCAAGAAACAATCAAACTAAGCTCCATCCTCTCTGATTTCAGTGAAGCCTCTGGCACCATCTTTAATCTGGCCAAATCCCAGCTCTTCTTTTTCAATTCTCCTATGGCAATCCAACATCACCTTTCTCAAATTTTGAATACTTGTATCTGCACTCTGCCTTCTCACTACCCGGGACTCCCTCTTTCTGACTCAGCAGCCAGAAACATCTCCTGGGACTCTCTCCTACTCTCCATCACCAACCGTCTCAACAACTGGACCTTTCGCTTCCTCAACCTTCCAGCCAGAATCATTCTCCTAAAGTCAGTCCTCCAAGCCATCCCAACTTCCCTCTTCTCAGCCCTAGCTGCCCCCCAATCAGTCATAAAGAAAATAAGGAATCTGCAAAGAAACTTCCTATGGCATGGACACAACCCGAACAAAAAATGGGCCTTAGTCAGCTGGGACAAAGTCTGCAAGCCTAAATATTCAGGTGGTCTGGGCCTCCGGGACCCTGGAAAATTGAACAACACCATGGGAGCAAGAATCTAGTGGAGATGGCCCAAAACTCCAACAGATCTTTGGGAAAAACTCTGAAAATGCAAATATGCCCCAAATACGCACCAAAGTCAACTTATAAGAATGCAGGGGCAAATTCAAGGCTCCAACATCTGGAATGCGGCCTGGAAAAATCGACCACTCATACAGGAACATGCTTTCTGGGAAGTTTGCAATGGTCATAGTGCCCTATTCTTGACGGATTCCTAGCAACAAATGCCACCTGTACGACTGGAAGAAAATCACATTCAATATCTTTCCACTCTCAAAGTGGCAGATCTGTGGACATAAATCCCTAGCGACTCTCCCTAGCGAAGATGGAAATCAACTCATTAGGAACTCCAAGTGGTAATGAACTGTGACCTGCAACACTGGAAACAAGCTACAACCCAAAGGGGAATCAAGAATAGCACAGACCCAGACATTCTCAGATGGGGATACACACCTCATGGAAACTTCACTCTCAAGGAGGGCTACACTCTTCAGAAGAATTTCCATAACCTTCAGAAAGACAACATCTGGACAACAACATGGAATTCAAAAATCTGGCCCAAAATCTCTACTTTCCTCTGGCTCCTCCTACAGAACAAGATCTTAAGCCGGGACAATCTCCAAAGACGAGGTTTCATTGGCCCCTCGATCTGCCATCTCTGTCATCTCCAGGCTAAAACCATGGAGCACCTCCTAAATAACTGTCTAGTTAGTGATAAAATTTGGAACCATGCCACTCAACTCATGAGAAGAACCAAACGAGTTAAAAGTAACATCATAAGCACCATCATGGATTAGGGCTCTGGTCCCTTCAAAAGTCCTATCTTGAACAGAGCCTAGCAACTCTTACCAGGCTTCATAGTGTGGCAACTATGGAAAGAGAGGAACAGAAGAATCTTTCATTCCCAACCATCTCCTCCTACCCTCCTCTGGAATACAATCCTCCTGCATCTTCAAGAAACTCTTCAACTACATTTATGGATCAAGGAAAACTTCCAGACTGACCCAGGTGAGCTCTCGATCCTCAACTCATGTGGCTTCTCGTTTTCACACCACACCCCTCCTCAGCAGCCCCCTCTAGTTTCAAAAGCCATCAATCCCTCTAAATGGTTCCCCCCCCCGCTAGGCTTCCATAAGGTAAATTTTGATGGCGCATCAAAAGGAAATCCAAGACACTCAGGCTATGGAGCGGTCATAAGAAACAACTTGGGCCAAATCCAAAGCCTCACTACCGGGAATATCGAATACGACACCAACAATTCAACAGAAATTTGGGGTCTCATCAAAGGGGTGAAAATGGCTCTAGATCAAAACCTCACCTGTCTCATTATTGAAGGACACTCCAAAATCACAATAGATTTGGCAATAAAAATACTGAATGGCAGAGATCCAGGGGAAATCACTCCATGTTGGCGCATCCTTGGCCCTCTTTACAACTTCCAGGCTCTTCTCAGACCTTCTCTAACTCTAACCCCCTCACACATTATGCGAAGTGCAAACAAAGTTGCGAACACACTGGCCAATGCAAGGGTTGACTTGACACAATAGATCATTCTCCAAGATCCCAGGCAATCCCAAAGCTCACCCCTCTGGCTCCATTGTGAGGAGCTTGCCCAGCTGGATAGCCCCAATCTGGAAGGGGTGCCACCTTTGTCTACCTAGAATTCCTTCCAAGTCAGAAATGATTTGAATCTAAGGTGACAGGGTAGTCGTAAGCATCAACGTAGAAGATCAACAATCGACAGATGATTTCAGGACCTCGGCAATCGAGAGTCGCGAGGTCGAAGGATGTTGTTTCTCAAAGTCGCAAAAAGCGACAGTGGATCTGGACCGTTAATGCTAAAGGAGTTCTGGATCATCGATCTGGTCCCAATGATCTCACGCGAGAAAATTTTGGGAACTCGGCTATCGGGAGTCCAATGCATGAAAGCAACTATTTCCCAAAGTTGGGAAATGCAAAATCGCGATAAGCGAGAAGAGATCAGGACCATTGGTACCAGAAGAGATATGGACTGTCGATCTAGTCCCATGGATCTGACGCGAGAAAATTTCGAGATCTCGGCTATCGAGAGTCCAAAGCATGAAGGCATTTATTTCCCAAAGTCGCGAACTCGCGAAATACGAAATCACGATAAGTGAGAAAAGATCAGAACCATTGGTACCAGAAGAGATCTGGACTGTCGATCTGGTCCCATGGATCTGACGGGAGAAAATTTCGGGACCTCGACTATCGAGAGCTCAAAGCTTGAAGGCAACTATTTTCCAAAGTCGCGAAATGCAAAATCGCGAAAAGTGAGAACAGATCAGGACCGTTAGTACTAGAAGAGACCTGGATCGTCGATCTGGTCCCACGGATCTGACGCGAGAAAATTTCAGGAACTCAGCTATCGGGCGTTCACAGCATGGAGGAAGTTGTCTGCCCAAGCCGTGAAGTCGCGAAATGCGAGAGAAGATATGGATCGTTGATCTTGAGGAAATTAGGACCGTCAATCTGGTCCTGAAGGACTCGCTGGTAGCATTTTGGTGTAAGCAGATAAGCTGCAAATCTTTTTTGTAAGCTTTCAGTTGTAATTAATATTAGGTTCCACTTTTTATTCACAAAAAAAAAATTATTTTGCTTGCTCCACAACTAATGATTGTTTGATGTTTAACTCATTATCTAGCTAAATCAAGGATTATAATCTGCATATCACAAACATCTAATGTTTGTAAGATATATAATATACTAGAATGAAACAAATTTAAGCCTAACACGATAAAGGAGAAGTCTAAATATCATTAATTGCTCTATAACATTTTTTTCATTTTGGAACTTCAATGGGTTTATCATAACATCTTTAGACATTGCTTTGAAGTGTAACCATATAATAATATATGTTATCATGTGCTTCTAGAAATCTATCCTAAAATATTTCATAGTTGGAGCCTCTATTAGATATCCATGTCTTTTTATGTAATGCATTGAAGATATTTTGATTTGTGCTTATTTGTAGTAGTCAAAATGCTAAAAGAAGAGATTAATGAAGGTTTTATAACAATTTGGAAAATAAAGAAAAATGGTTATGGATGAGAGGTGGGTTTTCTTCTTCAAATTATGTTTCAATTACCACAATAAAAATTAGATCCATAGTTTTTTTGGATACCTAATTTCTATGGCGCAAATGTGGAATTCAATTCCCACTTTATCAAACATGACCTCCCTAAAAGTTGTTTTTATGCACAACTTACAACCCTAGTTGTAAAATATGTCGAGAGACGCTATTGCCAAAAAGTATTGAGAAAAAACGCTCACTCTAAAGAACATTTTTATCTTACCTTTTCTTCACCATATTTTTGTTATTGCTTGAGACCAAACTACTTGAAAGTTGCATATTTGTTTGCAACACTTCTTTGTAATTCCTTGTCAATGATTAAGTTTAAAGTCTTAACTTGTCCTTAATATTTAAATTAAAAAAATATATATATATATATCCAAAGGCCAAATGAAAGAAAGGCAAGATCTCTTTGACTAGTTGAGGATTACACAATAACATAGTTATTATTATATTTTACTAACCTTTCACATATTGCAATATAATTATGAATACATAGAGCAAATCTCGAGGCCTTCTACAAAAATCCCTAGACAATAATATCTTTGTTTCTTGTACATGTTCAAATCTATGAAAGGGGACAAACATTCACCAAGGGTTTAAACATATTTTCTGTAGATTTTTTTTGGGTTTCTTGCACTTGTGAAATCCTTTATTTGTATATGTTAGTAATTTAATTTTATGCTTATTGAAAATCTTCCATGGATGTTAATAGTCTTTCACCACTTAGTGCCTCGAAAGTTGAAAACACATTATAAGTCTGAACTCAACGAGTTATGTTATAAGTTGTAACAATCAAAGAGTAATAGTATTGTAACAATCAATCCAAAGGGTTTAGATGCACCGATGAGCAATGAAAAGTTTTCACAGGTGACCAAGGTTCAATTCCCACGAGGGCATTCAGTTCCTAATGTTGCCATGGGTGCACCTAAAGGTAGTGGTTGAACATGTGAAGCTTTCATTGCATTCCATGTGCACACAAAAGTGGGTCAAAGCCCACTTTTTTGTTATCCTTAAGATTGGACACTAAGTGTTATGGCTACGACCATAATATAAAGGGGTGGTAGACGAGGAGGTCATATTTGATCCCAAGGGAAATATAGAAATGGACTTTGCTTGGGGTTTAGGCCTTGCCTCCAATAACAAAGCTAAAGCATTGGTAGTTTTTCAAGATTTGTGTTTACTTAAGGAGGAAGGTGTTCATGGTGCAACTGTAGTCAACAATTCCCAATCATTATAAGGTCCCTTTTACAACATTTTACTCCTCAAAATCCATGCCCATCTTGTTTGGTCCAAATAATGATAGAATTATCCTATCATCATGAAGAAATTTCTTTCTTCCAGGTGTTTTGAGCACATAATAAATAGGTAAGTCTTCTCACAAATATGGGGGCATCCATGAATGAAGGCCAATTCAAAAAAGTGGGGTAGGGGGGATCTTCACTATACTCCTCTCCCATGGCATTAATCATTGGTAAACCCTTGATGAATTCCACACATAAGTGACGAGCTTTAAAGGACTATGGGTTATGGCTATTAATATGTTGCAATCCCTAATTCTACTAGCTATTAGTGTTTTTGATTAATAAGAGCATGTTGATCCAACTTCTCTTCACATGTGGTTTTATTTTGATTGAAGGGTAGACTGGGAAATAAGTTTTCTCCCTCCCTCGTGCCTCTATTTTTTTTGGTCTAGCCTTGGGATCTTGTTGTGTTCACCTCAATCCAAGGGATGTGGTAGGTGGACACTCATAAATTTTCATAGTGGGTCTTATTGCTCCAAGTGACATATATTTGATTTTGGGCATCCCCATAAACCATAGGAAGGATGTATTAGTGTAGGAAGAACCGATGTATGATTTGCAAGTTGGTGGAGGTCATTAGAAGTGTGGCACAGTGCAAAAGGCGGGGAGCAAAAACCCATTAGTCTATGGTATCTTTGGTTATCCAATGGAAATGTTGACAAGAGGAGTGGGAGGAAAAATTGTTGGTGGAAATTCAAGAGTGAGATAGGTGTGTTGTTCATATTATTGCTCAATTAAGGAAAATGCAAGACCTGGAATGTGAGTTTAAGGCATTTGGGTAGGCACAAAGAAGTGTGTATAATTGGACCTTCGTTTGGAACCTATAGTTTCTCTAGTGGCTCTTATTGTCAGTTTCCTTCATCTACCTCCATAGATACTCCAATCCCTTATTCCTTATGCTTTTGACTCATCTAGATTGAAGAAAGAAAGTGCAGGGGCTCAACGCAATCCCAACTTGATATTGGAAGCCATGAATGATGGTCTACTCCCTGTAGTGCAATCATAAATGGATTCATATCATAAGGAGGACAACAAGGGAACCATGTGCTAGAAGATGTCCTGCATAGGTCTGCTTTTTAAGTTTTTTTTTTTTTGTTTAGAATGTTATGCCGATTTTTTTTTCCTTGGAATAATTCATGGGGAAGCCCACCAAGCACTTCCCCCGATTTCGAGGATGGTACCCAGGGTAAACCAGATTTTGTAGAAAGTCAAGGCTTTTTAGATAGTGTGCTCATTTAAGAGATCAACATGTCACTTGCAGGAATTGAACTTGGGTGGGGGGGGAACACCCCTCATCACAAACCACACGGGCTAAACCTAATTGACCATGTTATGCCAAGTTTTTTTGTCAGTGGGACAATTTGTTAAGCAATATACTTGTCAGGCTATATAATGTAGATGTTGGGTAGATAACTATAGGATTTTTTGGAACAAGGACTTTGTCATTTTGTTTATGTGATATAACCCTTTTTTATTAGTTTGTATGACAAGGTTGTCTGGTTTGGCCACAAACCTTTTTTCTAATACAAATATTACCTATTATTATGAAAAACAAAATATAACAATCAAAGAATGACTTTCTCAAAAGAAACCAATTTGTGTCCTCTTACACACAATTTTAATTAATAAGAGATAGTCTCCCACTAATGAGAAAATGCGCTATTTTTTTATGAAGTGTTGTTCTTGATATAAAATCTTAGTAAAGCCTCTTGAGTAAGTTTTACAATTAATGTCATGTCCACCACAACGATTACTAGAGTCAACATTGGGATTAGTGGTTATTGGTGTACCGATGTATATCCATGGAAAGCTAAAGTAAAGCAATTCAACATGGATTTAACACTACAAATACCACTTACCAACTACGAAGTTCATAATCGATAATATGTTATACCACTTACTAATTACCAAGTTAACCAATCAATAATATATCATACCACTTCCAAATTTAAAATGACTTTTCCTCTCTAATTTCAAGTCGTGATTATGAAGCAACAAATAATGATAAGTTGTAAAAGTAATTGTTTTCTTCTTTCTTTTTTTAACGAGGAAAATAATTGAATACCTTTTTATGAAATATCAAAAGGGGCATTGAAGGCTTCAAATTTGATATGTGCTTCATGCAATCATTACTCTATGTGCAGTGGCGCAATGGTGAGTATGGTGTGGTAGAAAAAATAAATTTTGTTATAAGGCATTGTCATAATGAGAAATTTCCACACATAAACACCCCTAACATATACTCAAATTATTACAGAATAACATCACAACAACTATTTAGTCAAGTAAATAGTTTACGCAACAACCATATCCACAATTAAACCTTGATAAGTGTAGAATTTTTACAGGGGATCTATCTTCCTATGGTTGCATGATCTCAACACACATCGAGATTAAGAGAGTCGAGAACAATTTTCTTGTGAAGAGATATACTCTTGAGAGCATCCATGAATTCCATGTATACACAACCCTTATAAACTACATGAATATACGAGTTCATGGGTTGTGAATTATGAGCAATAATTGTGGTACATGATAGAGCATATGCCATCACCACTTAAATTCATTATTCGTTGTTAGTCACCTCTACTCGATGGTCAACAAAGGAACATTTTGGTTGGGCTACCATAGGTGTGCAAGCAACCAATGAGGTCTATTCAATTGTGAAGCTTCATATAAACAATGTATGTTTTCTTGAAGATGATATTACCTTCCCCATCCTCTCAAGGGATTGTGATGGTGACTCTACAATCTACACACTTAGTCAATTCAATTATGAAGCATCATGTAAACATCAAGTAGTTTCATGAAGATGACATTACCTACCCCAACCATGTGATGGAATGAAATGGTGTTTCTACCATATACATACTTTTAAGATATAGAAATTCAAGACTATGGTGAAAGCACTAGAGAAAGATGCAACGACAACATGAGGAGCCTCCATGACAACATCATCGTTGTTTTAATTGAAATGATGTTGCCATTGAAACCCATTGAATTCAAATGAATTTTACTCAAAGGTTCTATGCCCCCCAAAGTTTAAGGGTGAAGATAAACATCATTGGTGCAACATGAAGTTGCATGGAATTTCCCTATTGCACATATAGATATGCATTTTGATGCATGCAATGGTGTTATATTAACAAGTTAGCATGTTACAAATCACACAACTAAGTTCCATGTCAACCCACAAATCATCATATTACAATGCTTGTAGAAAAAACATTATATAACTAACTAGACATACAATTAACATAGTAAATTCCACGTAACTTCACACAATGCCTTACAATGACTCTTTTCGCCTTAAATTTAAACATAGACCATTAACAAGGTAACGATCTATCTGAACCATTGAAACAATCTCTCAACCATTATAATACATCCAAATGGAGTTTGACATTTATATTTAGTTATATCATACTTGCATATAATATAATGTCAAATGATTTTTAAATTAAAACTCCCAATGCAAAATAATGCAAAATAATCCATATGCCAACCATTCCCCATTTAAAAGTGCCCTCAATCATCAAATCCATATGCCAAAAATTTTGTTAGGCTAACCAAAAGCAATGTGAGGATGTTATTGTCATACTTTATTGACCAACAACGAGATGGTAGAGGATACAACCGTACTATGCTCATGGAAAGCAAACACAATGGTTTCAAAACACTAAACAAACACACATTTATAATAAACTTCAAAAAATATGTAAAACCAAAAACAAACAAAACAAACAAAAACCTAAAACTGAGAATGAGCAAACACAAAGATGGACACCTATAAGGTAAAGAGTGGGATTGACACCTATAAGGTAAAGAGTGGGAGATCTTGGAGGAGTGAGTGAGTGAGGAGCTTTTCTTGCAACATGTGTTGCTTGAATGTTGGGATAGATTCAACTAAATACACAACAATGGAGCCTACATCATTATTTTAAAGTCACTTTCAAACTCCTGCTCTAATGGCATAGTATCCACTTCCATTAAAATGTTTCTTTGCTTGCTTTCTTTCCGTCTTCCATCTATCAAACATTGAGCCATAACTTTTTATAATAAAAGATAGCATTGGTTAAACATTTTATTTTTTGTTTTTTTTGGTGGGAATCTGGCGATATAAATTTGGACAAAATTGTCATTTTTTGTTGTTTAAACTACATTTCTAAATACATAAATGGATTCAACGTGCTGAAAAACCCGGGGCACTTCGATTATACAAACTTAGCCACTCAAACATGCAGATCCAACCATTCCTCACCAGATTTCAGGCAAAATCAAACGGAAAAAATCATCGGAAAAGAGCCAAAAGGTAGAACGTTTAGACTACGCTATAAAAGACAGGAGCATTTGATGATAGCCATTAGAACAATACCAAATGAACGCAAAGTGTCTTGCTAATGGCTCAGTTTTTCAAGTAACAAGTTAAGAGTTTTGTGCTTCCATTAATCATTTATGCCAAAACAACTTAAATGAATAATCATGATTTCAATATAGCATTATTTATTTTAATATCAATATTAAATTCCTCTTATTATCTATACACATACATTCACCAATTTCGAGTTGGTATTTAATTGTAGAAATCCAAACACACAGTACATTAGTTATTAATCCAGTTGTAAGAGTACAAGGGGTTGCGTTATCATTTCTTTTTACATAGTGGGAAAATCTTTCATAACTCAATTGTCAACCAACAATAGGGACAACCATCACTGGTTGATATCCGTGAATGCAAGTAAGCTAACTCATTACCGTTATTCAAGGAAAACCACATCACCTAGAAATAACATGTTGGTAGTTTGTAAGGGGGAAAACTTTCACTCCTACCAGATGCCTCTGGGTCGTGGGTCGTTAACCTGTTTCCTTATGTCCAAGGAAGATCGACTCTTAGCCAAGCAGAAGCAGTTTTAGGTCATACTCCAGGACCAAGAGTTATGTTATCATATGCAATAAGACAAATACATTTACTTTCTTTTACCACAGTGGGAAAACCCATCACAACTCAGTTGTCAACCAACAGATGTACTTTCTTTCTCTTTTCACATGATATAACTTTTTGTTGATAATTATTTTTATTGAAAAAAGTAAAAAATTACTTGGTCAACTATTAAAATAATGAAAAAACAAAACTATTTTAAAAATAAGATATTTCTATTTATTAATAAATAAAATTAATATTAGTGATTACGCTGAAAGGCGTACACCTATTGACCATTGGCACATTTAATAGGTTTTTAGTGCTTAATCGGTTTTGTATGGACAATATTAAATATTGATGGAATATTCTTAGTAGTCCCAATAAATCAATGGTTGTGATTTCAACCACTAACTTCCTCACTATTATAAAGACATCAGTTTACATGTTTATTTTTTTACTTTTACTTAATCATATTTAAAATTTATTATGGTGGTTAGTTGATTGCCATGTATGAGTGATTAGGGTTTCATTTTCTAGGCCAACCTAAAACTTTGGCCTTCACCAGCCACGTTCTGGACGCACTACCTCCTTCCACCTAACTCCTTTTGTCCACCTCTGGGCCGTTTCTCTTTCCCGACGGTTCAGATTTTGCAAGCCGTCCTTTCGACGTTTACCAGTCACGAATTTGTGGTTGTGCTAGTTTAAATAATATGAGAAAACATGGGATTCTTTTAAGAATATATTTGCATCTTCAAATTAGTCCAAAAACCGTTTATAACATTTCCTTTGAGGGACTAATAATATATGAATAAGGAAGAGATGGGTCTCTAAGATGCTAATTCTCTATGCAAATTTTAATTGTATTAATGAATTCAATATTGCATCCTCCCCTCGTGTTTATAATTATGAAAAAATTATGAATAAAAATATAATAAATCACAGGTCTTGGGTGTGTGATGACTAGTTCATATCGTGCATTCAATGTTTGAGTTTAAGAGGATTTTTATAATTATGATAAATTTATTAATAAAAATATAATAAATCACGGGTCTTGGGTGTGATGACGAGTTCATATCATGTATTCAATGTTTGAGTTCAATGTTTGAGTTTAAGAGGATTTTTTTATCTTTGAGATGGGAAGAGCGAGTTGTTGTAATTTATAGTGGAGGTGGTGGTAGAGGTGGAGGTGGAGGTAGTTATGTCATTTTTCATTAAGAATAATTTGACAAATATAATAGTGAGGTTACTCTCTAGGTTGTGAGATAAGAATTGGTTTTTTAGAATCAAATATAGATATGAAGCATAATTCTCGAAATGATATAATAATAAGTTACATAATAACCACTTATACATTATGAAAACAACTTCAAAATAATCCAAATGGGTCTATATAACCAAATGATAAGTCCACGACAATAATGAATCTCTCTCTCTCTCTCTCTCTCTCTCTCTCTCTCTCTCT
>JZKD02S0786578.1:912895-923849 GCA_000966675.3 Picea glauca | reverse complement strand
AGAGTACATATACCCCTGTCTTGGAGAAAGACAATCATTTCTTCATGGGGGTTTCACCTTGTAGACCAATACCCTATCATGTTCATTCATAAAGGGGGGTTTTAAAACGTGAAAAATAGAGTCAATATATTGTAGGTATTGTTGCGCGGGGGGGAGGAAGGGGATGCAGGGTATGGGGGGAGGGGTTATAGGTATTGTGGGGTATAAAAAGGGGTATCTTGTAAAAATAGGGGATATCTAGTAAAATAGGGTTTTATTGTTATTGGGAGGAGGGTTCAACAAAAGGATTTTGGGAGGAATTTATCAATATCTAGTGAAATTAGAGGTATTCTTTAATATCCCATGAACACACGTGCTATGTCATAGGTTCATTGAGTGGAGACCCCATGCATTTCTTCAAGCAACCTTATCCTTTCTCCACAACCCATAACACAATCGACACCAATTCTAACTTGCTCACCATTTCCCACTTTCCAATCCATTTGAGTATCATAGGAAAACCTTGAACTAAAACCTTCTAGTGTATAAACACATTATTTATATTTTTTCTTTGACTCTCAATCCAATCCAACATAGTCCTTGGACTAAAGTACCAATGTTCAATGGTTTGCCTTCATAGACCTTCTTTGGTAAGAATATTCCATTGAATTTTTTCTACGAGAGATTTATTGAACAAATGAATGTTCTTTAAACCCCAACCAACCTCTTCCTTTGGCCTAGATATAATTTTCCATTTGACTAGTGGAATACCATCATTTTCTTCCTTCCCAAACTAGATAAATTTAAAACATGTCTTTCTAATTTTCTCAAGAACTCCTTTTCAAATGTATGCCAAGGAATGTTAAAACACCAAAATGCCCCCCAACATAGAATTTAATGGAGTCAATCTACCCTCTATTGTAACGAACTCAACTATATAATTCAATTGACATCAACATTTTTACATGGATTTAATAGACAAATAAAACTCAACAATGGAATATACAATGCCCACAACAAAGTAATTCAATACCCACGAGAATGATCAATCATATCAACATATAAAACATATTTTGCTCATACATTGAATAATAACAATTGATACATAGAAATTATAGGAGTGCACATTATACTAACACTTCCCCAAAAAGGTAATTACATTGCCTTCGTGATTTTGGCCTCTTCCCAAGTATCCATAAGGCCATTTGCAACAAACCGACATCACTTGAAAATAGAGGAAAAATTATGCCCTCTCCACTATAATATATCGTTGTAACAACCTCAAATCTACATACAAATATATACTAGATAACCAGTAAGGCCCTATCGAGCTAGTCCTTTATCTTCAGGAATATATGTACATAATTATCATAAACAACAACAACAACACCATTAAACATCAACACATCAATAATAAAATCTATAATACTTATATGTTTGGAAATTGTCCACCAACTAGCTACAAAAAAAGGACATTTCACCCAAACAAAGGCTCTTTGTTACACTTAACCTCTCTGTAATAGAGGTCATTGCCAAATCGAGGCTCTTTGTTACACTTAACCTCTATGTAATAGAGGCCATTGCCAAATTGAGGCTATGAACCCACAAGGGTGCAATCTTCCTATGGATAGCTCTAAATTCTTTTCTTATAACCCGGTTCCAAGGTTCATAGTCAATATCTACACTTACAACAACCACAATCCATAACCCTCTTCTTTATCATCCTAAACAACCCAATGAATGTGATCCCTTATTTTGCCTTGAAATCCTTTAGGATATCACACTTCCCTTTAGGGATCGAGGATATGATGGCTAGGAAATCTCACTGTTGGGATTCTAGGGATTATTGGTTATAGAGAATTTCTTAATGACAATGGTTATCTTCCCAACAACCGCAACTCTCACATAATTTGTGTTTTTGGCTTTCCATGGTTCGGTACAGTATGTTCACGACAGCTTGCCAGGTATAAGTCTCTGAATTCCCCAACTGAATAGTAGTTTGTAGGAAATTTGAACTTTTGATAGTCCAACTCTTTGATAATTCGAATAACACCCAACATTAAAAATCTCTTCCAATTCCTTCCACCCGAACAATGGTTCACTTGCATGTAAACAAGGTAAAGCTTTTAAGTCACATGGCATGAAGGGGCCACATATCTTTATGGAGACCCACATACCTCCTTCATGCACTAACCCTCCCACGACTCAATACAACATCAATTAGCTAATAATCAAGGGGCATAATTAAGTTTTACAAATACTTTGGGTCAAATCCTTTACTAAGGTCCTTTTCCTTAGCATAGTTAATCCCCCTTGTCTTTCCCATCTCATAGAGTCATAGCCCCCCCTTCTTGTTGATATTTTACTTATGAAACTAACAGTTACAGTTCTTCCTTGTTATTACAATCATTTAGCACATTAATTGCATATAAGATCACTGAAAGAGAGTCAATTATAGAAGCAATATAGACACAAAGATTATCCTGGGAAACCCTCTAGGGGAAGAAAACCTAACAAACTTCCTCAATATAGATTAGCCAACCAAGAACAATGCTTCTTTCCAAGAGATAACTAACAAAGAAGAAGACCCTCCTCTATCCTTCACTAGGAAAGAGTAGCACACCACTTAACCAAGATGTATCCAAGAGATAGACCAAAACCCTCATCAACGTCACACCTAGCTGCAATAGCCACTTTCTCCAATACTTGCACACTTCTTCTTAGCTGCAGAGCTTATGAGCAAGTGTCCAAGTGAGGCGCTAGCCTCCCTAAATTAGGTCTATGCCGACCTGTCACTCTACCCTTTTAATTCACATTTAATTGTCACAACACAATAGGGTCAACTTTTACAAAGGCACAATAAGGACCAATTAACAAATATAATATAATAATATTCTTTAGGGTTTGTCTTGGTCAAATACAATAAGGATAACTTCCAAAGCTACTCAATCTTCAACACTCCCTCTTAGCAAGGAAGGTATTCTTCTTGTCTCGGTCATCATCACTGCTTATGCACTTCTGCATACTTGGTCATTGTCTTGTTGTCAATCACAGATCTATATATCATAAGAAGTTCAACACTTTCACTGGCCTTTCGTACTAGAGTAACATACCATCTTGCATTGGAGTTACCAACCTATGCTGGGGTAGCGTACTGGCTTGCGTTGGAGTTACCAACCTACGCTGGGGTAGCGTACTAGACTGCATTGGGGTTACCAACTTGCACTGGGGTAGCGTACTAGCCTATGTTGGGGTTACCAACCTGTGTTGGGTTAGCGTACCAGCTTGCAATGGGGTTACCAACCTGCATTGGGGTAGCGTACCAACCTATGTTGGGGTTACCAACCTGTGCTTGAGTAGCTTTCCTCTACTCAGAATCTCATTACATCTCGCTTTTTGAGAACACATCACTTCCCACTACCGAGGAACACATCACTTCCTGCTACTGGAGAAGTCTTTCTGGATCACTCCAAGCTTGTCTTTGAAATACTCGAACTTGGTTGACACATTTGCTACCTATTCGTTTGTGGCAATATATTGGAGTCTTACTGCTCCCTTTTGTACCATGTCTCGGACATAGTGGTATTTGATCATGATATGCTTGGACTTATCATGACACACTAGGTTCATTGACAACTTTATGCAACTTTGGTTGTCATAAAAGATACAGGTTTCCTTCAACTCGAGATCAAATAATTTTGCGATCAACTTTTGAAGTCACACTGCTTCGCCACAAGATGACCATGTTGCCACATGCTATGCCTCTGCGAACTGAGTGCCATATAGGTCTGCTTCTCACCGAGTCACGAGATCACAGTTGATCCCATACTAAAGCAACATCTGGATGTACTTTTCGGTCTGTGACACAACCTGCCTAGTCTGAATCTGTGTAGCCCTACAAATCTTATCTCATAATTCGAGATATATCTAGGTCCATAATCGATTGTTCCCTTTAGGTACCTCATCACATGTTTTTCCATAATCAGGTGAACATGTCTTTCACTGCAAAATGTATATATGTCCTCGTGTTTTTCGAACCAAATTTTCACAACATATTATACCAAACTAGTACACTTGCTCAGCTGCAATTCAATCTGCACAATCATGTACTAGCTCTATGTGCTTTCTGCAAAGCACTGTCTGTCTCACTGTCAGAGAGTATGTCCTCTACTCTCTCTACAATTGTTCCTTCTAGAACTAGGACTCTGCACCTGCGGCTTCTTTTTTTAAAACTGAGATTGACTACTCCATTCTGACTGTAGCTTTTGAACTCTGAGAGTAGCTCCTCTACTCTATCATAATAACATATTCATTTGCTCCTTCCGAATCTCATATTGTATCATATTCCTTTTAATGGAACATGGTTGTTCTATATATACTTCTTTTGGTTACTGGAGCAAGTGTCTTGTCATAGTCTTCTCCCTCTTATTGGGAGAATCCTCTAGACACAAATTAGGCTTTGTACATCTCTATGAATGGTCATGGGGAGGCTACTCCTCCTTACTGGATCGTGAGATCTGGCCCCCTCTAAACTCTAGCTCCTTTTGAGCTATTACTTGGTGGGGCTGCCTGCCTCACCACTGGTGGAGCCATCTGCTCCTCATGATATGGCTTGTCAACGCTATATGGGTTTGCGTCCTACAAAGTGTCACAAGACCATATTGGTCTCTTCTTGGTTACTGCAATGATTATGGGTAGGCCCTTCTGGCTCTACTATTTTTTCTCGATGATTCGAAGCGTGATCAATCTGCACCATCTGGCACTGGGGGTAACTCAATCTCAAATACAGGGAATGTCATACCTGCTACCTCTGAACCTTGACTTCTTTTGAGTTTATAATAACCTTAGAGTCTCTGCAGGATAGACTTGGTGTTGAATACCAAGTCTTAATATGAAAAACTGAGTCAGACTTCAAATGAATTCTGCTTCCTGTCAAGGTGGCTTCATTATCCATTGACCAAGACTTCTCATTGGGAAAATGTAGAACATTGTGAGTTCTATTCTAATGTGCTCATTTTACCATAGACAATGTCACATCATTGTCACCCAACCATAGGCATTTACATATGCCACTCCCGAGCACATAAACTATTTCTTGATTTTAAATGATACCTTGTTGGATTCCCGTACCAGGGATAATGATCCAACAAGCTAAGATAAAAAAATGCATAAATTCTAATGTTAATAAACTTAAAACTGAAATCAAATTTGAAGGGTGCATACCTAGAGCGTACATTTGTCAAGTTGTTTGCTTGATCTGTATGATGTATGGATGAATAATGATACTTCTTCACAACTTGTACTTGGCCCTCATAGTACAACAATTTTCCAGCTCTTCTACTTCCTGAGGTTTTAATGTGGGAAGAAACAAGATACAACTATCAGTATCACTTGATATGAATCAAGTGCTTTGGAAGTGCTAAGTCCTATATAACAAAAGACATAGTTCATCTGTATTATCTTCTTTTGTTCTTTTTCGATTAGGTTCATCTTCTCCTACGGAATGAGCATGATGCCTTTTAAAGTTCCTAGTTTTATCTTGGTCTTTTGCTTGGGGACAATTTCTTGCAATATGTCCCATCTTCTGGAAAATGAAGCATTTGAAGCTTGAGAGATCTTTGTGAGAATCTTGTCCTTTATGAGGCTTCTGAAATCTTTTATAAGAGTTAACTTCTTTCTTGTTCTTTCCTTTTCTTGCCTGAGTTGTTAGCTCTTGATCTTCATGGCTTTCTATCTTTTCCTTTCTTGCCTCTAATATGGCTTCTTCTTGAGTACAATCCTCCCACAATCCGCTGAACTTAGTTAACTTTCTTCTAGAGCATATTCCTTGGATGAAGGATTCCTAAGAATTTGGGAGACCATTCAATGTGGTCATCGTTAACTCAACTTCTTCGACTGAGTCTCCAATAACTTCAAGCTATTCTTTAATCTGGGACACTCTTGTGAAGTAAGATTGTATGGTTTCTTAATTTTGCATCTTCACATTCTTGAGTTGTGTCCTCAAGGTCATTTTTCGATTGATGTTCTTGCCTTCAAATAGACAGGATAAGGCATCCATCATTTGCTTTGGGGTTTTTAATGTTGAAACATGATGAATCAAATGGTTCTTGATGGAATCGACAATGATCATCTTCGATTTGATCAGATCCTTCTTATATTTGACTTTGGCCTCATCTCCCTCCGGCTCTTCAATATCTTGTTCAACAAAACTTACAAGGTCATTCTCTTCTAGAATGAGCATTACTATGTACTTCCATGCTCGAAAGTCATCGACTCCTTCAAGCTTTTCGTCAAGCTTGGTACTGGTAGTCATCTTACTCGGAACAAGTAAAAATAACAAATAACTTTTCCAGATGAGGATCTTGGACCTTACCAGAGAGATTGTTGATTCAAAGATGAAATTTGTTGCAAAAAATCTGCAACAGTTGTAACCATGCCTAGCGTTTACGAGAAAACCCTAATTTTTCAACTTTCAAATTTTGAAATTCTGATCCAAGGACTTGATGTGCCCTCCTAGGGCAAGTTCCTAGGTGTGGTTACTTTCTCCAACGTCCTCCTTAAACAGGGAAAACATCATACTAGGGTTTATGCAGAAACCCTAATTTTGCAACAACTGCAACACTGAAAACTGAATCTTGGAGAGGGTGCACTGAGGCTAGTCAAGTCTTTATAAACTGTGAGTTGGTCTCTTTCAGGCCTACTCTGATTCCATGTTGATATTTTACTTATGCAGCTAACAATTACAGTTCTTCCTTGTTATTACAATCATTTAGCACATTAACTACATATATAAGATCACTGAAAGAGAGGCAATCACAAAAACAAGATAGACACAAAGATTATCCTAAGAAACCCTCTAGGGGAAGAAAACCCAACAAACTTCCTCAATATAGATTAACCAAGCAAGAACAATGATTCTCTCCAAGAGAGAACTAACAAAGCAAAATATCCTCCTCTATCCTTTACTAGGAAAGAGTAGCTTACCACTTAACCAAGATGTATCCAAGAGATAGACCAAAACCCTCATCAACGTCACACCTAGCTGCAATAGCTACTTCCTCCAAGACTTGCACACTTTTTCTTAGCTGCAGAGCTTATGAGTGAGTGTCCAAGTGAGGCGCTAGCCTCCTTTATAAATAGTGGTATGACCTCCCTAAATTAGGTCTGGGCCGACTATCACTTTACCCTTTTAATTCACATTTAATTGTCAAGGCACAACAGGGTCAAATTTTACAAAGGCGCAATAGGGCCTAATTAACAAATATAATATAATAATATTCTTTAGGGCATGACTTGGTCAAATACAATAAGGATATCTTCCGAAGCTACTCAATCTTCAACACTTATTTGCTCCTTCTCTTATGTAGTCGGTGATGCACTTTTTATTAACATTCAATATTCGGTTACAAATCACATTTACGAGCTTATAACCATTCATCATTACATACACAATACTAAACTGGGGATCAAAATCAAGTTATTACATCTATAGACAACCATATCTTGCACCAATTGTTTATCTTGCTTTCAATTTTTTCTAATAACCATCCCTAGTCCCTCTCTCCATCTTTCCATACTCACTTGGATTTAGAAGGAAGCCAAGGTATTTAAAACCTTCTTGAAATTTCAAAATCTTAAAGGGAAATAACCTTAACAAAGTATGTTCTAGATCCTTTTCCAAATCATTGAAGTAAAATGAAGGTTTTTGCACATTTATGTCCATACCTATAACTATGCCATATATCTCTAATATTTCTTGCAATTTTCTTACCTCCCTCGAGGATAATGGACAACGTTGCCTCAACCCCCCGAGGACTTAATTTTTTTTGAAGTCAAACCATTAATTAGTACAATAAAATAAACTTAGCATATTCAACCCAATATATCAAATTAACTATTGGAAAACAAAAGCCAACAAGGATAAAATTATTATTAAATACATGGATTTGTGATTTGGATATATGGATGTATTTGGGAGTAGTTGTCTTATTAGTCTCCATGGGACTATAGCAATGAGTTTGCTTTTGATGTGACATTAATTTGCCTTTTACCATAAATTTGTGTATGCAATGTAATATTTAACATAGGAAAAGAAATATATATTTTTTGATATAATAAAAATATTTATGTTTCTCATTTCTAATTGGTTGATAGAATTGAAGTGTTATTGCTCCCTTCACGTCTTTCAATATGTAGAATTAATTACATAATCAATGAATTTATATTTATTTATTATCACTACATCTAAATATAAAAAGTTGTACTATGTATTTATTATTATGCATTATTATATTTATGAATATTATAGTTAGCTTATGTTTCATTATACATTTTGAATAACAAACAACTCTCAATTATTATCTTTTGACAAAAAATATTCATTACTTGTGCATTTAGTTATATTAAGTTTCATTGTTCAACATATATATCCCAACTAACTCGTCAGGGATTGCGTTGCCATGCAACCCTAGTTGTATAAAGAGTTATTCTAGAATTCATAATCATTATCAATTTTGGTGCAATGTTCTACGATCACCTTTAGTGTATATTATATGTATGTAGGATTATAATGCTATTTTAATAAGTATTGGGTCTATAACATAGTTGAGACATGTTCATTAGCAATAGGGTACCTACTCATGGTGCATGGAGCTCCACCTCAAAAAATCTAGTAAATGTGGCATTTATGTCTCCATCATTGCGATATGCATGTGAAAATTTGTACATACAAGGAACCATTATACCAAGTAAAGCATTTATTACGTTGCATTTTCTTGAAGATAATTTATACTAAAATCAACAACCACAATACATAGAACTCAATGACTTAAGGAAGTTTATCTTCTAGAAAAATGACTTTCCTGGAAATGGGAAAAAACAATAATTGGATACAAAATTTAGATATTGATACCTAGGTTCACTTAACAAACTCAAAACCAAAATAAAGGTTTCATAGTTTCATTTTTTTATAAAAAGGACATCTAAGTTAGTTGGGTTACCTAAAATGCACAAGTTACTGATTAGATCAATTCAATTATGAAGTTTCATATAAACAATGTGTAATTACTTGAAGATGATATTACATTCCCTAATCCTTTGATGCGTTGAGAGTGCGAGTCCATAAATTACATACATAGTCAATTCAATTTTGAAGCTTCATACAAACATTAAGCAATTTCTTGAAGTAGGCATCACCTCCCCAACCATGTGATGACCCAAAATGGTGATTCCATCATATACACACTTTCAACATATATAAATTAAGAACTATTGCTAAAGCACTATAGAAAGATGTAATGACAACATGATTATTAATTTAATTTAATTAATGTTATGTATGAAATCCATTCAATCTAGTTAAATTTAAAGTTTTATGCCACCAAAGTTTAGGAAGATGCAATGACAACATGATTATTAATTTAATTTAATTATTGTTTTGTATGAAATCCATTCAATCTAGTTAAATTTTACTAAAAAGTTTTATACCACCAAAGTTTAAGGGTGAAGATAAATATTATCAATTGTAACAATATTTACTTACATGATGTTGCATAAAATCTACCTGCTATGCATATAGATATGCATTTTGAAACATACAACATTGTTATGCTACCAAGTCAACACATTATGAACTCTACAACCACAAGATTGGGTTCCATGTCCACCCACAAACCATTGACTTGCAAAGAGACCACCATGTAATAATATAAAATTACAATGGAAAAGATAAATTCACCCACAAACCATTGACTTGCAAAGCTTGCAAGGAGACCACCATGTAATAATATAAAATTACAATGAAAAAGATAAATTCCACCAAACTTCACAATATGCTTGCTTGACAATAACTAGCATAGCCACAATTACGTGGTTGATTAACGTTGAAAGGCATATTAAAATGAAACACGGTCAACACATAAATGAAACTAAACGCCTCCAACACAGAAATGAAATGAAAAGCGGACAACACAGAAACATGGCCACCACTTTGTGCGAACATCTTAATATTTTTGAATCAGGTAGAAGTGGCAATAAATTAGTGAACACAATAATTTTTAAACACGATTAGGTAAATGTAAAAAAATAAACATATAAACGAATGTCTTTATAAGAGCTCAGAGGTTAATGGATGAAATCAAAGCCATTCATTTATTGTGATGACTAAGAATATTCTAGGGATATTTAATCTCGTCCATAAAAAACGTATTAAAAACTAAAAACCTATTAAATGTGCCCATTATCAATAGATGTAGCGTAACTATCTTCACCCTAAATTTAAACATAGATCAATAATTGCATAGAGAATAATAAGATGAATATATAATCTAGAATAAAAAAGACGTGTAACTAAAAACTATTAACTAAAAAAATATTAAATTTCATAAAAATGAAAAAAAAAAAAAAAAAAAATTATTATTTTCTTCCGATTCATTTACATCTACACAAACTAAACTAGAAAAATATTAAATTTCAGCAAAAAAATTATTTTCTTCCCATTCATTTATACATAAACTATCCTACCTAAATTTATTTTTGATCCGTGTAATTACTTAATAATAAAACGGCTGAAGATAAATCTCAAGACCATTTACAAATTAAAGCTCGTTATGCAAACAAATCCATTTGCCAACAATTCCCCAAAGTTGGAAGTGGAATCGTCGAACAAATCCATTGCCCTTTCAGCTTTTGATAGAAGCTTGGTATCAGTCTATCCATGCAGTCACAGTTTTCTGTTATTCCATCGAAATGTATGTGAATCCAGTCATACACTAGTGCGCGTTATCTAGCTTTTTAATCCATTCGATCGGCCAGAAATGGCCGCTCTCGGGCATTACCAACCATTTGCGCAACAATGCTCTATATCTCACACGGTTCTGACGCACAGAGCACCTGCGGATATCGTAAACTATCGTCATTTTGCATTCATATTGCATCCCAACCGGTGGCTCTGCCATCTACCTCAAAATACTTGCTT
>JZKD02S0786578.1:878403-912885 GCA_000966675.3 Picea glauca | reverse complement strand
GTGACTTTATGAAAAAGACCCACTTTTAAGTTGTGGACCACATCCCTAGGTAAAAGTTTAAAAAACCATAGGAACCACTTGTCCAAGGTACAAATCTTCATTAAAATTCAACAATTTGAACCAAAATACATAAACATTGAGGTTCTAAATGGCCTCTACAGTCCAATAAAGTCATACTGCAACAAATCACTGCAGCACATCATCAAAATCATTTGCCAGACTAGGATCCTCATCATCAGAAAACAAGCGCACACGAGCATTTATCATGCTGCAATCCTACGATCCCCCAACCCACAAAAATGGAAATCAAAGGTTGCATTGTATTATTTCATATAGTGCTGAAATGTTGAAACACTGAAAAATTGTTAAGTTGACTGAAACTTAGAAGAACACCTCAATTTCCACTTTATTCGTGTGAGTTTGTAGGAGTTTGAGACCATTACCAAACACCCTGAAATTGTCTTCCCACTTTTTAATTTTTAATGCTAAAAATTTTAATTTAAGTATAAGGTAAATGTCAACATTAACTTTATGAGTTTAATACTAAAAGTTAAATAGAAATTCAAATGAGAAATGTTCTCTTGATCAACCACATGCAAATAGAGGGGGAGGGGGCATCATCATATAGCGTTGGATTAGGGTGTAGGAGCGATGAGCACTTTTAAATGTAATTTTCCTTTCCTTTTGCTTGTTTATTGCATTTATCAATTTCAGATGAGCTAGGGGGATCGGTTGATTCTTGCCCAAATCGATTGGTTTGGATTTTCATTGAAACATGGCTAATGTTTGGCCAAACTAATTTGAATTGGTTGGTTCCAGTCCAATTCTATCGATTCTATAAATAAATTAACATATATTCATCTTCACCTTGGATCTATTACGTGTCGAGAGGGCACTCAAGTCTTTTGATCTCTTTTTCCGCTTAATTTATGTGGGGTTAACATGGATATATGTTAGTTGAACATAGTATCATTTTGTTTCTATCATCTGGGAAAAAGCACTTTAATTCCAATGTCCTACCGTGTTGCATGAAACTCAATGGCTCAAGGAAGCTTGTATCCTAAGAGAGCAACTTTCTTGGATATGGAGGTAGGGAGGAGTTGGCCATAGATTTTGGTGACCTAGTCCCCCAAAAATTTTGCATAAAAACAATACCATAAGAGATGTGAAAGGTTTTTCAGAAGACTACACAACAGACACTTGGGTTGAGGAATGCCAATGTGTATTAACATGTTGCTTAGAGTGAGTCCCCTAAGATGAGAGATCCAATGGAAGAAATGCCTTCTCGGGCTCAATCGAGTGTTTCCAAATGTTGCACATTCTAAAGAGAGAAGTTGCTTGCTTCTTTCCGAGCTTCTTCAACTAGCTATTCAAAGTAGGATTGTGGCAAAGCCACATATATCCAACATAGGGTTTGTATTTTTTAAAGGCCTTGGCTTTATTACACTTCTTTTCTTTCCACTAGGAGATCACAAGCCTAGTTTTATGAGTAGATAATCGAGGTTAAGTTCTTTGATTCAGTCCAACACCAACCTGTCTAGGTTGGCCAATTTAAATTTGGCCTTCAACTTATGCCAAGGCACCCAATTTTGAGTCCGAGCATAAAAGTGTCTTTGAGAATGTTGATGCCTAATATTAAAAGATATGGAGGCCACATATGCCCATCAGATTGCTTGCATTTTCTAAAGGACTTGGCCTTATTGCACTTCCTATCCTTCGACCATCAGATTACAAACCTAGTTTTATGAGCAAGGAATCAAGAATAAGCTCTTTGATTTGGTCTAGCACCAGTTTGTCTAGGTTGGCCAATCTAAAGTTGGCCTTGAGCTTCAACAAAGGCACCACTTGAGTTCGGGCATTAAAAATGTCTTTGACAATGTTGATGTCTTGGCTAATGCCTTTTCCTTCGTGCAACAAAATTAGAGACCACAAGAGAGAGCAATTACTAAAGGACAAACTATAACTTAGGGCTTAGCCTTTCCAACTATTATGGGAGTTTAATTGCCTCTTGGACATTCCAAATACTTTGAACAATAAAATTTCCTTTCACTTTCACACAAGTTGCAATGATAACGAGTGTGCAAGTTGAGGACCCGTCCACGATTTCTTACCTACGAGGGCTCTTAATCGAGTGCAATTCCTTGGAAACACCTTCTTTATTCCTTTTCAATGCTTCAATGATCCATTTAGCATAGAGGCTTGGCTTGAGTATGACTCTTAATAATCATTGTACATCCCCAATCCTCGGGCTTTCAACATAAGTTCCAATTGACTCAGTGGAATCCTCTGACCCCAACAATGTTTTCCTAGACAAAGCTATGTAGATATTTCTTGAACAATTGGTAGGCATTAACAGTTTGGACCCAACAAGAGGAATAGTACACCATGGGTGGTTGTTAATATCTTTGTGCATATATGGAATTTCACTGTTGGAGCCATAGGTTTGGTCAACCAGTTCTCAATATTCACCACTCATTGAATTACTAAATGGTATTGTTCCTTGGGAGAGTTAGCTTTCGGGGTTACTCCGAAAGTGTTTACACCATGTTTCGAGGTGCTTCATGAGATTTGGGGTACATGGGTTTATGATTAACCCCTAGATGATCTATAATGGATTTGGACACTAGAGGTGGCTTAGTGATTGCTTGACCTCAGTTGGGTGCTTGCATGACATTCTTCCTTTAGGGTGTTGGAGATCCTCAAACAACTTGGTGACATTCTACACGTTGGCCACATGGAGGAGGTTGTTTGCTCGGGAAACACCCTACATTGGAGGAGCATTTGGCATTTAGGAGGAGGTCATTGAGCCCTAGACAACATGGGGTAGCTTGGATGCTTTCATGGAGGCATGTAGTTGCCTCGAGGATGCTTGGGTTGTGACAATGTTGATGCAAGGGGACTGGACCGAGTGGATCACATGGTTTAGGAGTGTTGGAATCCTTGGAGGCTTGGAGGAGTGTTGGACACATGTTGATGAAAAGGAATAGACGTCCTTATACCAACATTTTTGAATCTTGCCGGGCTAAAGCAAGATAGGCGGGATTATTACCCTATATTTATAGGTATGTTGCATGGGGACTCGTCCCCCCCAAAAAAACATGCGTACCTGCCGTTCCCACGTTCCGGGGACTTGCTGGCCATCCCCAAGATGTTCCAAACAGATTTCAGGGACGTTTTGGACAGATTTCGAGGATGTTCTGGGCAAATTTCAGGGATTTTCTGGGCAGATTTTGGTGATATTCTGGGCATATATCTTCAGTCTTGACAATCATGGAAATTGATTGGACAATAAGGTCATTTTTCCCATCCATTATTTTTGTATTGCATTGAATCTAAATCTGTTGTAAAAACTGCTGTTCAAAACATGGGTTTTGTATGATGGGTTTCGATTTGGGTTTTTGGTGATTTAAATATTGTATTTTCAACAACATGGTTACAACAAGCAAAGCTTCCATGTCAAAAAAACAAGAAATGCAACATTTCAAAGCGCTGATCCTTGTGGTTACTGCTCTTGTTATTCTCATTTTTGTGGTCATCTTAGCTTTTAAATATTGTACACGGGTTTCCAGGAGTCATTCAATTATAGTGCTTCCACGATCCCAACCTCAAGCATTGTGAAAACAATCAGATAATAGTGACTTCGATTGGGTACTAAATGTTTGAATAAATTCCTATTCAATCACCTTCTTAATTTGAAATATGAATCTAATCTCTTTACAGAACCAAAGTGCTTTATAGTGGTTTTCAACACAACCATAAAAATCTGCAAAACCTATTTAGAAGAGAATGCCTTTTTTGTTTTAACATAATCGTCATTAATATGAGGAAAAAAATTGCTATAGAGACAATTCTCACTTAAGTTTTCTAAAGCTAAATTGTATTTTGCTCTTGTCTAGCAGCCAATAATGGAATATAACTCGGCCCTTTTTTAAATTGCTCGATTTTTTTTCAGAAATGGCAAGTGTAAGGGCTGTGCATAATACTGTATATTATAGCTTGTTATGCTTACAAGCTTGAAGCAACTGCAAATGTTTATGGTGAATTTTAATATTTTTTCATGTATATATATTTATATATATACTTATTGTCGTCCCCAATCCGTTGTCCCCTGAAAAACTTGGGGGTGTGCTCTAGCCGTCCCGGGGATGCGTGCCCCCGTCCTTGTCGTTCCCTCGTCCCGAAAACCAATGCAACATAGATTTATAGCCTTTAGCAAAAATATCAATTAGTCTTCAAGTAATACGAACTTGGGCCTAAACTGTCTTTTATGTTGTGTTTGACAAAAGAAATAAATAAATGTTTGCAACAAAAATTTATAACAAATTTAATGAACAATCATGAAACACAATCTAAAATAAAGATTACACATGTAGTCCAAAACCATCAATGATTTTACTAATTCAGTTCTGAATTACAGCCAAAAGCATTCCTTTTCATATCTAGAATGGGTAAGGACCAGAATAAGACTTAGAAGTCAGAGTTGGAATGTTACATCATACAGAGACGAGTGGTGTATTCTAAGTAAAACCAAGACTAAAAAAAACTGGATCAACAAGCCACAATATGCCACTGTCTTGACTCTGCAAACAATTCCTAATTAGCACTGAAAATTAATTTAGAAATCCAATAAGAATTTACAGATTATCAAAAACAAATGATCAACCTTCTAAAGCATGTCAACAGTCTATGCTTCTTGGTCCTTCTTATTGCCACCTTCATTAAGACCCTGCTATCAACAATAATTTTTTAGCTTTTAAGTGATTCATAAATGAATGGAGTAGTAATATAATCTCTCTTTAGAGCAAGAGCAAACCTTATCAGAGTTTGTGCTTCTATCTCTCTCCGTTGCTTGTCCCTCAAGTGCTTCTTTTATTCTCCAAAAGTAGTTTTGGGTAGTTTCAATTACTTTCAGTTAAGTTACTTAAGTAACTTTTAGTTAGATATGGACAACTCATAAATAAATATTAATAAATAATGATAAGGGTATAATAAATAAATATTAACTAATAGGTGGGGACCCCCTATGTATCCTTATTTTATCACCTTGTTTCTCTATAAATAAATATGCACTCCATGTCATTCAAAATTTCACAACATATAAATATCCAATCAATCCACAATAAAGTATTCCAAAGAACACTTGTGGCTGTCCAAATATGGAATATATATATATATATATATATATATATATATATATATGTGCTAAAAAATAATAAGTCATTCTGCTGTCCAAAAATAGTTGTTGTTCAAAATATCTCATGTCCTAAAATAAGTGAAGTCTGTACCAATAGTCAAATTAAAATAAACACGACAAAATAAAAAAACATACTTTTTATGCGAGGCAGTTTGACTATGTCCACTATCTTTAGAATCTACCACTTTGAGAACCTGTGAATCTGCTTTGACATGTATCTTACCTTTGATTGATGATGCCTTAGGGTGCATGTCTCCAAAAGAGATATGTCTGTCTTCATGTCTAGGGTGTTGGGAATGAGAGGTTACTGAATGTGAGGACGTCTCATATTTGCAGACTAAGCAGAATTGGCCAGTTGTTTTTCTTTACTAGGTTCAGGGTCTTGTGAAATGGACTCGAGTCTTTTTAGGGGTTGAGTTGAATGAGCATGTGATGTTACTGATGCAATGTGTTCAACTGGCTGCTTCAGAGGAGGAGGTAATGGAAAAGACATAGTGGGCCATCCATCAAAATGAGTTTGGGGAGGATGCACAACATCATTCCAGCTATCATTGACTGGAGCTTCTGGCGGCAAGGATACATGTGGTTGCACTGGTATGCTATCATTGACTGGAGCTTCTGGTGGCAAGGATACATGTGGTTGCACTGTTATGTTAGAAATGCTAGGGTGAGGATGCATTGGTGATCGTTCAGGTGAAGGAGGAGGTTGAAAGACTCTTTGCCCAGCTAGGTTCAAGAAACCTGTCTGTAAAAGTTGATTGAACTCTTCAGAGTCCACATCAAAGTGAATGGAGAATCGTAACCTTTTGTTTCCTCTTTGCCAAAAATCATTTGGCCTCCTTTCTCTGTTTCCTCTGTCTCTATTTCCTCCACCATAGTTGCCTCTACTGAAAAAACTCATCTAAAACCATGATAATCCAATTAGTATAATAATAAAGCGACAGTAAGATAGAACATCTAATACAATTTATCTAAATGATTAGATTGGCTCTAACCTGACACAACCATAAAACATAAATGGGAAATGAAAAGGGATAAAGTGAATCAGAGACATAAGCATAATATTCATCAAACATATCCAATATACAAGTCTCCAATCATGATTGTTTGATCATTATCAAAAGAAATCTGCGCATCGTTTATTCACAAATCTATAACAAATATCTGCCAGCCAATAAAATTCTATCATGTTGAACATAATCAACCATTCTCTTTTATCATATAAGCAGGACTAAATGGAGAAGGGAAATAAATGATAGGGAGTCCAAGAAATAATTTTATGTAAAGTGAAATTGATCAAGGTGTTAGATTTTAGGGAAAAATAGAAAACGGTGATATCCTTTTTCAAATTCTGTTCACTAATACAAATATAGATCAACACTTAAAACATTTAACTGAAGCAGAATAAATATAGACAGTTAGATTTGAACATGTGGAAACAAATTTTCTGAATGCAGATGTTAAACGTAATTCTTAACTTACCTCCAACCAATGAATGATGTACCTGTCACATGTAGATGTTGTCCCCTTTATTATGCTCAGAAATTAGCTTAAAGTCATGGATCAAACTCAAGGGTTATGATCATCTATCATGATATTAGGTAGACTGTTTTGCCAAGGAGGACCACATATAGAGTTGATGCAAACACCTGCAACAAACTGTCTGAAACTGAACTGTAGTACACTACAACAACAAACCCCTTCAAGCCAAAGAAGGTACCAGCAAAATAGAAACAACAAAGAGAAACCCTTTAAGTGGGAATGCACCAACAAATAGGGACAACAAAGAGAAACCCTTCAAGAGGGAATGCACCAACAAATAAAGGAGGAACAAAAGGTTGCCTAGAAGTCAGTGGCACCCTATACACAGTGGCAGCAAGGAGATGTGAGGCCACTGTACCCTCACAACAACCAGCAGCAAACAAATGAAGGGGCCAAGAGAAGGCAATGACACACACATCAGTACTAGGAGAGTCTGCGGCTCCAACACCCAGCCAAGGAGAAGTCCGCGACATGCACAGGAAGGTCCACGACAGTCAAGGGAAGACCCACAGCTGTCAAGGAGAGGTTCACAACATGGACATACAACCAAGGAGAGGACTGTAGTATCTCCTTAATCAACAAACAAAAAACTGAATTGAAGCTCCCAGCCTAGTGTCCAAATAAAACCTCAAATCTGAAATAGAATGTTCACAAGAGAAACCGTATCACAAGCAAGAAAAACAAACTGAGGTAGCCGCCAAGGAGAAGTCCGCGACATGCACAGGAAGGTCCACGACAGTCAAGGGAAGACCCACAGCAGTCAAGGAGAGGTTCACAACATGGACATACAACCAAGGAGAGGACTGTAGTATCTCCTTAATCAACAAACAAAAAACTGAATTGAAGCTCCCAGCCTAGTGTCCAAATAAAACCTCAAATCTGAAATAGAATGTTCACAAGAGAAACCGTATCACAACCAAGAAAAACAAACTGAGGTAGCCGCAGCAAAATCAGACTAGGAAGAATGAGGAGAGCATGTAAATGAGAGAGGGGTAGGCTCTTATTTATATCTTAGGTGGGTAGGTTAGGGTTTTCTATTTTAACCCTATGTTTAGGATTAAGTCAAACCCTAATAGAAATAAAATAAATAAAAGATAATAATTAATTAATATTTTTAATTAATAAAAATATTAATTCAAAGTCAATTAAGTCAAAGTGACTTATAAAACCCAACACTACATTAAACAAGGAGGGAAACAAAAACAAGAAAGGGGGGGACTACAAGACAAGGTCAAGGCGTTCCTCTTCAATGGCAAAACATGTCCACATAAGTCCCATGATGGCTTATAAACTTTTATCATCACTGCATAAGGGGAAACATCCATGATGTGGTCATGTCCATCTTCGTGGCTGCTCCTAGGTCTCATGGACCATCCCGGGAGAGAGGAAGAAGATCACACATCATCACATCTTGGTACACAACCAAGAACTACCTGGTCCAAGACCAGGGTACCCCATAACACATTTGGGGCCCTAGAACATATCTAGGGTCTATCATCCACCAATGTACAAGACCAAGGATCAACCCGAGCGTTTAAGCAAGGATTACCTGGAACACATCTAGGGGCCTTATAACACATCTAGGGACTTACATCATCAACCACCAAGGAACACATCCAAGGATCAATCCAAGCATCGAGCAAGGATTCCCTGGAACACATCCAGGGCCCTAGAACACATCTAGGGACTTACATCATCAACAACCAAGGAACACATCCAAGGATCAATCCAAGCATCGAGCAAGGATTCCCTGGAACACATCCAGGGGCCCTAGAACACATCTAGGGACTTACTGCTTGGTCCTTGACCAAGAACCCCGATAATATACTGGGGGCCTGTTATTGCACAGTTTGTACGTAGAAGTAAAGGAAAGGTTAAAGAAAGGCAAACTGGAGACTATTCCACCACTGTCACCTCGATAGGATAACTCTTTCTCTTTAGGGTGGTAGGCCCAGTGGAGACATCCCCGGTGACCTAGGGTTTTGAGAAGGCAAAGGCTTATAGCTAAGTAAAAGTCCCCCTTCACAAGTCACCACCGATCAAAAAGTCCGACTAAACAACCAATAAAGATAATGATAACCAGAAGTGTACTTGCCCGGAACAAAGCAACAAGAAAACTATATATTTGCAAGATCACTTGCTGGTTAGTACTTCATATAATGAAGGACTTTATGATATAAAGCAATTGACCGATAATATTGATGAAGCAAATCAATGATGTACAATAGCGATAATCACAATATGTCACTTCACAATAAATGCTTAAGAAGAAGCTTCACAATGAGCAAGGACTATTTATCATCAATGTTACAATACCAACATTCATTAGAAGCAACGCACTTAACCGATCTTTCAATTGCTTATAAAAGGATTAAATGCTGCAAAGTATAATTATAAATCAAATGGATAAATGGCAACAATAGGGTTAGTAGGTTAGGGTCAGAAGGTGTTAGTAGTTGTTCAAAGATTTTGGAAGTTGTGATAAAAAATACTCAAGTAAAAGGTCTTAGACTAGTGCAATCATAGGGCAAATGGAGTCAAAATAGTGGCAAAAGTTGAAGGAACTAAATGATAATACTAGGGCTAAAGACAAGAGGTTTTGATGGTGAAGTGTTGTTGAGCCAAGGCTTCAACCATCAAACCCTAGGGGAAAATGGCTCACTAAGGTGTAGTAACCCTAGGCCTTAGTGCGTTTTCCTCCTTTAGCTCAATGACAAGATAAAAACGGCTAGCATGAAGAGTAAATGGTAGGGTGTTGCAATGGCAAGGCTCTAGCAATATCTTCAACAAATAAAATGGCTCCTTGGCATAACCTAGTAGGGACTTAAAATAATGACACCAACATGTGCTTATTTCCTAGGGTTTATTCCAACAATTTCATTAACAAAATGCAAGTAAAAATACCATAACCATTCAAGTAAAGGAAGGATTGCAGAAATTCACTTACATTCACCAAGTATCATCAATGCCAAACCCTAGTTGTAAACCTTCCACCAAGAAAATGCCAAAAATAGCCAAAAAAAGCCTCCTTCAACAAGTGTGCACTAGTAATTTTAGCCAAAACCCTAAAGGAGGGCGCAAATTTCAGACCTCACACAAGTGTGAATGAAAGTTGATGAACAGAAGAGAGTTTTAACTCTCTTATTTATACAGTAGCAATGACCTCAATTAATTTTTAGGTCATAAAAGGCCGACACGGCCAAAAATACATAATAATATTGTTTTACATTAAATGTTAAAATCAAACCCTAAATCAAGCAAAAATGTTGACGTCATGCCCTTTTAGGGTGGCATTAGCCCTTTTTAGGGCAACGTTGGCCTCCTGGAGCAAAACGTTAGGCCCCGTTGGGCCTCCGAAAGCTGCCACACGTGCCACAACTGCCTCCCAACACCTCCACAAGCGCTGGATGACGTCATGAGTGTCCTGGGTGATGTCGTGGGCCTTCCAAGGCCAACGTCTTGGTGGAAAGGGCACAACCCCCCTGGGTACAGGTTTGCTAAGCTGCCTTTGGTGGGACATCCTCCTCTTCCCCGGTGCAAACCCTCTGACCTGTCTTTGCCTGCTGTTGGGGTCTCAACATCCATTTGATGGGTTTTCAGCCCCATGGAGGTCCGAACTAATCATCTCCCCATGTGTACCTGTCCATAATGGTACCTGTCCGTCGGGTATGGTCTTGCACATCAACAGATACGCCCTCCTTGGGCTTATAAGTCACAGGGATCATAGCAATGTCAATCACATCTAATCATCAATTTTATTAAACATGTGCATAAAACCCCTTTTACTCAGTCAAGTGCTCAAAGACATTATACAAATTTGCAAGCCAAGTTTGGAGGAAGTGACAGGGCGTCCTATTGGGCAAATGCTCACTGGATGTGGGGTGTTTCCGGGAGAAATCAAATCCAAGCCATGTGAGTGGATGAGGTGGTAAGGGATGTCTGGACAAGGGGTGCAGTGATAACAGGGAAATGCATGGCTTACCTGTGGGTGCCTTTGTAGAGGGTGAGCTGCACCTGTCATGGATGCACATGTTTCCAAGCCCATTCATGCCTTTTATCTTTATTCTTTATTTCTTTTCCTTTCAAGAAGCTAATCAGGGGACACTGCCCTGGCGTGGTGACCAGTGGTGACAATGTTACCCACAAACACTTTCACGGAAATGAGAAGGCTGGCTTGTGATGAAACCCTCTTTCTCTTGGCTATGCCACCAAGAGCCACTACCCTGGCGTTGTAACCGGCTGCTAGTAGTGTCATACCGCTAGATGCCCATGGACCTAATAGGCTGGCTCATGATGAGACCCCCTATCCTTTGACTAGGTCTTGTTTTATTATTTTTCATGGGTCCCTCTGTTTCTTGCTGAGAAGCTTTTTACTGCTTTCTCGGGGATCCCTGGGCGAAGCATCTCGAGGTTTTATTTTAGGCTTTTATCTTTTGCCAGCTGCTTTTACCCTTTGGGCCTTTAGTCCCTTCTTCCCACAAGGCAAGGTGCAACCCTTAAATATTTGGCTAACCCAATGCTCGAACCAGTGTAATGGGATGGATGAGCGGGAGAAAGATAGAAAGTGGTAAGTATGGTCGGAGCGGACGATGGATTTTCATGAATCCCCCCAGTGGCAACTCAAAACCTATGGGCACAAACTTACTAGGGCATCCCGTCATTTCCCCCAGGTATGGTCAAGTGGATAGGCATAAGATCCAAGCACCCGTTAGAAACAAAAAGAATCAAATGCACATATTCAAAGGTTTTGAGGATCAGAGTGACACATACCATGATACCCATACTCATTATCTCATGGAGCAAGATCCACTTCTGCTACAGGACCAGGCCGAGGTGATGGATGTTGCTGCTGTTGACAAAGTGGAGGCGTTGAAGAAGAGAAAAGATGGGCCCTCCAGGGCCATGCTTAAGTCGATCTGGTTCTCGGCACTCCATGTCTAGGACCTGTGGGCCTCGAGACATAATCTCCTTAGTTATCCCTAAACTGGGGGATAACAGGTCCCTCACTAGGGTCTTTTGCCATGGCTCTAATTGCTTGGTCCCAAACCAAGAAACCCCAGGAGTGCACTGGTGGCCCTAGATCTCAGCTAGGGTCTTAGCTATCCTCTGGAGAATGGCTCTTGCAGCTCCACTAATTTCAACAAAAGTGAGCTTATATAATAATCACATTCCATTTTTCATAAACTTCAACAGGCTGCCATTTCATATTTTTATTGCCTTGGTTTTTCAAACATTATAGGGATGCTCCCAAGTTGAAAATCGATCACGCATAATTGATAAAACAAAATTTCTATTTCTTAAATTACATAGACATGGAGTAAATGAGAACAAAGAATTAATGAGTGGGATTTGAGGAATAATTTATGAAAAATGAAATCGATGAAGGAAATTGGAGTTTACATAATTATCCTTTTGTTTTACATTACCCTCTTATCAACAGGAACCCTTGAAAGTAGTGATTTCATAACCCGGTCATCATTATGCATTTACATAAATTGAAAAATCAAATTTCTCTTCCCATCATTCTCACAATGCTTCATATCAACATTATCAACCATCATAATAACAAAACAGGTTGACCATATTGTTATCCATTTCTGATTGAAAACCACAATCAAAACACTTAATAAAATGTGGATATATCAAAGCAAAACATTGTCAAGCATATAGCTCGTATGAGACTTAGGGTTTGAGTCTTTTGTTTGTTTGGCAAGGGTTTTGAAACCAACCGCTCGGGTATATCCATTGATAGATAAAACTACTTCGAAAAATGCTGTAGAGAGGTCGGGTTCATCACCTGAGCCTTTTTCTTTTAAACTTTTCTTTAAAATTCAAACTAGTTTTCGAAAAAAAAGAACCCATGAGCTAGGAAATGAGACTGGTATCATGGTATTGGTCAGATGCAAACAACTCAAACTAGCTGACGAACTGGGTTAGGTTTACGAATTTCAAAGACCAGGTTCTGGTTCAACTGAAACCAACAAAATACTCAAGGGTAAAACGAAGGCATTATTCAACAAATTTCTCTTTCTATGAGAAGAGAAGACTTTATATAATCAGAGAACTTGAAACCCAAAACATTTATGGTGCAAATGGCTACTAAGCTTGACCCATATCACAAATATCCTTTGAACAATCCCAACAAGCCAGTGCTGTGTAAAGATGGTAGATATCACTCGACATTCTTCATAGGTTTCGAGTTCAAACCTCATAAGAAAACAAAGACTGTAACCTAAATCTTTTTGGACACAAAACAGAATGGTAAGTGGGATAATGAAAGAAGTGAGTGCAACTCAGAACCCTTTTATTTTCTGTACAATAAAATGATAAGAGGGCGAAGAAAACATTCATGCAACAGTAATGCCAAACCAAGGCCAACTGTAAGCATTTAACGACAAATGTTTACTACTAGATGTAAAATGAATTGAAACCCCATACCTTTGCAAAATGGCACCTTATAGACCTGGATTGAAGGGAATTCATTACCAAAAACTGTCGGGTTCGAGATCTATGAATCAATTCATTACCATAGTAGAGAAAACCAAAGAACTCAGGTGCATAATGCTAAAACCAAAATGAACCGAGGGGGACAAAACCTGCGTAGTGGTGCATTGAATGCACATCAATCACCACTATGTTTCCAGTACTATCGAACAATAAAACCTCTGCCAACTCAACACAACTTTCTAATACAACCAACACAGCAACCAATTGCACCATGCCTCTTGGGCAAGGGACCACATGCCATGTCAGCTGGTATAAATGTTGGCGGCTCAAAAATTACGGTCAAGTTCCATCACATTAAACCAATGTTCAATTCCATCGAAACAATGTCAATTAAACAACGCAATCATTGAACAATATACCATATGCATTGTGCAACAATATAACTTTGCCAATATAATGACAGTTGCCACCCCATCAAAAATAACTAAAAGTTGTATATACGAGCTCAATACTATCATATAACATGCAAGTTGTGTCATGTAATTTGAATACCATTGCATGTCGGATGTTGTAATATAATTGAACCACCTTTTCAAATATAGAGACAACACTTATAACTTGCAACAAGACTTGTATATGCCATGAGAAATGTTTGTTAGATACCACCAATCTTTTAAAATCATAACCATTATATATGTATATACCATGGGACAACCATTGTAACTTGATAAAAGTAAAGTGTGACATGATTTTTATGCTTTTCCTGTTGAGATTTTGCTTAAGCAGTTAAGAGTATTCAAAATTCTTTTGCTTAAGCATTTAAGAGTATTCAAAATTCCTTAAACTTTAATTCATTAGTATATTAACTACATGAAAATCACTGAAAGAAAGAGATTCACAGTATACAGAAAGATTTATCCTAGGAAACCCTCTTGGGGAAGAAAACCCAGCAGAACTTCTTCAATATAGATTCATCAATCAAGTACAATGTCAATACAATTCTCTCTTCATGAGATATATTCTAGAATATAAGATATACAAGATAAACCAGAAACCCTAGCTGCAGTAGGGTAGCTCACCACTTCCCTTAGAGATAATCAAATGTCTCCCCAAATACACCCTTCTTTTGTTGCCGCGTCTTCTTCTAAGCCTAGCGAACTTGTCCTTGAGAGAGCTTGTGTGTTGTATGTCCTAAATGAGGCCCCTAGCCTCCTTTATATAGAGAATGAACCATCCTCTTTTAACTTGGTCAGGGCCGACTTGTACAATTGTCACTTTCTAATTTGTATTTTGCCTTTTGTAATGGATCAATGGGGCTGACTTTACAAATATGATTTAGCATTATATTTTTTAGGGTTTTGACTTGATTAAATGCAATAAGAATATCTTTCTAAGCTACTCAAGACTTCAACACTCCCTCTTAGCAAGGAAGGTATTCTTCTAGCACGATCTTCAACACTGCTTTTGCACGTTTGTACTCTTGACCATTTACTTGTTGATTTTTTGCGAATCTATACATCACTAGAAGTTCTGTAACCACATCATGTATCTAGGGTCTCATCATCGTATGTGGCATCTCTCTAGTGAGCACAAGCTCATTGTCCTTTTGGACCTTGTGGGTCTTGGCGTCCTTTTGGACCTTATGTCATTACGGGACTTCATCTAGCTCACACAGAACTAGGCATCTAGCTCACACAGAACTATTCAACTATCCAGCTCACACAGAACCGAGCAACTATCCCTTTTGGTTGGCACACTAGGCATCCAACCCACAGTTATTGGGCATCTAACCACAAGGGTTAGGCGATCTAGTGTGCACACACTAGCCATCTAGCCCAAGGCTAGGAATCCTCCAACCACACAGGTTGGCCCTCCAACTTGAAGGATGGGCATTTTCCAGCCTCGAAGGCTGGGCATCCCGACCCTGTGCGAGATCAGGCCAACTTGTGCCACAATTAGTAACGTGTCTATGAATGACTACCCGCTACTGCCACACTTTGCATGCTACTGCTCCTAGAATGACATATGTAACTCATCATTCCCTCTTACAAGGGAAGTCCTTCTGGACCACACCAAGCTTGTCTCTGAAATACTCAAACTTTATCTTTGACAGAGGCTTGGTCAACACATCGACTATCTGTTCGTCTGTGGCAACATACTGGAGCTTCACAACTCCCTTTTGCACCATGTCTCGGATATAATGCTACTTAATCTCGATATGCTTTGACTTGTCATGAAACACAGGGTTCTCGAATAACTTTATGCAACTCTAGTTGTCACAAGAGATACAAGTCACCTCCAACTCGAGATCAAACAGCCCTGCAAGCAACTTTCAAAGCCACACAACTTCGCTACTAGTTGAACACGTTGCTATATATTCTGCCTCGGCCGTACTGAGTGCCACACTAGTCGGTTTCCTGCTGAGCCATGAGATCATAGCTGATCCCAAACTAAAGCAACATCCTGATGTACTCTTCCGATCTACGACACTACCGGCCCAATCTGAATCAGCATAGCCTTGCAGTCTTATCTCACGATCCGAAACTTATCCGAGTCCATAGTCAACTGTACCTTTTAGGTACCTCAATACGTGTTTTGCCGCAATCAAGTGAACACTTCTAGGTTCAACCATATATTGACTCAATGTGTTTACTGCAAAGCATAGATCTGGCCTTGTGTTTGTCAAGTACATCAATGAACCAATCTTCTGTCTATACATGGTGGCATCCATTGTCTCTAAAGATGTATCACTTAATAACTTCAGGTTCGTCACCATTGGTGTAGACATGGCTTTACAATCCATCATTTTGAATCTCTTCAGGATTTCTATAACATATTTTCCTTGGTTAAGGAAAATCTCGTTCGGTTTCTGCCATACCTCTAGACCTAAAAAGAAATGCATCATACCCAGATCTTTCATCTCGAACTTTGCACCAAGCTTCCTCTTACATTCAACGATGAGCTTCTCGTCCCCTGTTAGAAACAAGTCATCCACATATAACAACAATATAATTGGTCCACCATCCACAACCTTGTAGTAAAGGTTGGAATCTGCTTTACTCTTGGTAAAGCCCAAGCTCATCAGAAAACTGTCAATTCTACCATACCATGCCCTGGGTGCTTGCTTCAATTCATACAAGGCTTTCTTCAACCTGCACACATGTGTCTTCCTGTCATGTGTCTCAAAACCTTGTGGTCGCTCCACGTACACTTCCTCTTCTACTACACCATTTAGAAAAGCCATCTTCACGTCCATCTGATGTACCTTCCATTTCATTACTGCAGCTATCACAAGTATAGCTCTAATCGAAGTGTATCTTGCCATAGGAGTAAATGTCTCCTCATAATCTATTCCTTCTTTCTGGGAGAAACCACGAGCCATGAACCTTGCCTTGTATTTCTTGATACTGCCATCTGCTGAATGCTTTGCCTTGTAGATCCATTTGAAACTCACCACTGTCTTTTCTTTCAGTCTCGGAACTACATACCAAACAACATTCTTTATAATAGATTGGTACTCCTCAATCATGGCATCCTTCCATACTTTCTTCTCTGCAACCTCTTCATAACAGGTAGGCTCTGCATCAATGATATCACTTACCAATGCCATGTAGCTAGAATATGGTCATGGTTTCTTACTTTCTCTAAAAGATTCGTCTGGAGCACCATACTTCTCTACATCCTGAATAATCTCTCGAGCCTAAGTTGGTCTTTTCTTATTTGTAATCATCTCTCGGGGTGGATTTGCAGGTCTCTGTGGTTCTGCCATATCATATCTTCTGGAACATACTCTTCCAGTACAACATCATTACCTGTATCTGTATCTGCAACTCTAGGAGCTTCAGGCTCCTCATCATGGACCTCATCTGTACGATTCTGCTTTGATCTACTGAAGGTTGCATCCTCATCGAAGGTGACTTCTCTGCTAGTCTCAATCTGCTTGTGACCAGGGATGTAGACTCTATATGCCTTCGATATCTCAATATATCCAATAAATATACCCTTCTTTCTTGAAGGATCCAACTTCGATCTCTTATCCTTGGGAACATGCACATACACTAGACAACCAAATATCCTCAGGTGGCCGACCTCTGGCTTTTCTCCTATAAACATTTCTTTTAATGTCTTGTTCCCAAGTATATAGTGAGGACTTTTGTTTTGCACATATACAACAGTCCTGGCTGCTTCTGCCCACAGATGCATTGGTGAGTCTTGATCATGAGTCATAGCCTTCATTGCTTCCATTATCGTCCGATTCTTTCTTTCTGCCACACCATTCTGCTGAGGATTGTAGGGAGTAGTGAGCTCCCTCTTAATTCCAAATTCTTCATAGAATGCTTTGAAGTCATCTGATGTGAACCCTCCTCCATTATCTGACCTCAAAATATTTATCTTCTTTTCAAAAAGATTTTCTACAAGGGCTTTGAATTCCTTGAACTTGCTGAATACTTCGCTTTTTTCTTTCAAGAAATAAATCCAAGTTTTACGTGAGAAATCATCAATAAATGAAACATAATATACATACCCGTTAAGTGAAGTGGTTGACATTGGTCCACACACGTCTGGGTGCACGATGTCCAAGATCCCTTTGGCCTTGCTGTCACTGCTTGGAAACAGACTCTTCACGTTCTTGCCTTGTGCACATCCCTTGCATATACTATCATGATTCACCTGAATATCTGACAAACCTGTCACCATCTTGCTCACGATCGGTAATGCTTTGTAATGTATGTGAGCAAGTCTTCTATGCCATAGCTCACTTGGATTTACTGTGCTGTGAACTAATGTTGAATTTGAGTGTCCCTTTAATTTGTATAGACCTCCTTCTTGAACACCAATCACAATAGCATCATCAATAGACTTTCCTCTTGGCCACCTAAGAACTTCACCATCAACGAAAGCAACTCTGAATCCTTTCTCATCCAATGCTGAGATAGAAACGAGATTCTTCTTCAAACCAGGTACATCAAAACATCTTTCATCTTCATAGGCTTTCATGAATCCAATCTGTAGGAGGCTTCTCCTACCCCTTTAATGGGATACTGATAGTTATCACCGAGCTTCACCTTATGAGGTGAATCCTTCTGAACCAGATTTGAAAAAGAATCCTTGTAATTGGTCATGTGCTTAGAAGCACCACTATCAACAAGCCATGTGTCACATCCATAAGTGATTGACCTTGTAAGAGTTGATATCAAAACATATTCTTCACTTGAATCATATTCTTTTGTTCTTTTCTAAGCAGGTTCATGGACTTCTGTGGCATGAGCATGACGTTTTTATACTTTTCTTTTTTGATCTGATCTTCTATGCGAGGACAATCTCTTGCAATGTGTCCCATCTTCTGACAGCTATAACATTTGTAACTTGAATAATCTTTTTGAGTCTTTTGTGACCTTTGAAACTCCTTGTGGGGATGAACCTCTTTTCTGCTCTTTCCTTTTCTTGTATGTGCTGCTAGTGCTTGGTTTTCATCATCACCCAAGTTTTCTTCTCTTGGCCAATCTAGCTTCTTCTTGAGTGCAATCTTCCCATAGCTTGCTAAACTTTGTTAGCTTTCTTCTGGAACAGATTCCCTGAATAAATGATTCCCAAGACTTTGGGACCATTCAATGTAGTCATTACTAGCTCAACTTCTTCAACTATGTCTCCAATGGCTTCAAGTTGTTCTTTGATTTGAGACACCCTCGTAAAGTAGGATTGAATGGTTTCTGAATTTTGCATCTTCACATTCTTGAGCTGTGTCCTCAATGTCATCTTCTGGTTGATATTCTTGCCTTCATATAGTCAGGATAACGCATCAAACATCTGCTTTGGAGTCTTCATTGATGAGACATGAGGGATTAAGTGATCCTTGATAGAATCTGCAATAATCCTCTTTGCTTTAACCACGTTCTTTTTGTGCTTTGCCTTAGCTTCATCTCCCTCTGACTCTTCAATTTCTTCTTCAATAAAGTCTTCTAGATCATTTTCTTCTAGAATGAGCATCACTCTATATTTCCATGCTCAAAAGTTATCAACACCCTCAGGATTCTCATCAAGCTTGGTGCTGGAAGTCATTTTGCCTCGGGACCTTGAAAAATATGACGAAAATTGAAATTTTGCAAAAATGAATTTTTGACCTTACTTGTGAGTGTGCTATGCTAAAGGCAACCTCCTTTCTTCAAAAATCTGCTCCAACTTCAGCCTTTAGATGCCCAAACGTCTTGACCTAGGGTTTCATGAGGAAACCCTAATTTTTCAACTTTTGAATTTTATAGATTTGATCCAGGGGAAAGATGCTCCCTCCTTGGTGTATTTATGTTATCCAACGTCCTTCAAAAAGTGGATGACGTCATCACCTAGGGTTTTATGTGGAAACCCTAATTTTCAAAAACTAGTCAAACTGCAAAATTGATCCATGGTAAAAGTGCGCTAGACTTGGGCGAGCCTTTTAGTGGTCTTATCTTGCCCAACGAGTTCCTCTAGATTGCGAAAATGGCTTCTTTCACGGTGGCTCTGATACCATGTTGAGATTTTGCTTAAGCAGTTAAGAGTATTCAAATTTCCTTGTACTTTAATTCATTAGTATATTAACTGCATGAGAATCACTGAAAGAAAGACATTCATAGTATACACACAGATTTATCCCGGGAAACCCTCTTGGGGAAGAAAACCCAACAAAATAGATTCATGAACCAAGTACAATGTCAATACAATTCTCTCTTCAAGAGAGATATTCTAGAATATAAGATATACAAGATAAACTAGAAACCCTAGCTGCAGTAGGGTAGCGCACCACTTCCCTCAGATAGATCCTTCAAGAGATAATCAAATGTCTCCCCAAATACACCCTTCTTCTGTTGCTTCGTCTTCTTCTAAGGATAGTGAACTTGTCCTTGAGAGAGCTTGCATGTTGTATGTCCTAAATGAGGCGCCTACCCTCCTTTATATATCGAATGAACCATCCTCTTTTAACTTGGTCAGGGTCGACTTGTACAATTGTCACTTTCTAATTTGTATTTTGCCTTTTGTAATGGATCAATGGGGTCGACTTTACAAATATGATTTAGCATTATTTTTTTTAGGGTTTTGACTTGATCAAATACAATAAGAATATCTTTCGAAGCTACTCAAGACTTCAACATTTCCAACCACCATTACTTCAACAACCATGCATATAAATGCACATTGATAACCATTGATGCAACAAGATGACTCTACCGAAATGAAGTAAAACCGAATGACATCATTAACTTCTGAAAATAAGTGCAAATTTAGCGCTTTATCATTATTTTTCTTTTCTTTCTAGGGGTCCCACCTAATAGTCATATTTATAATAAGTTCTTTTTGTTTTTTCAAATATATGCCTTGCAACAATTTGCAGGCTAGTGGCTAGTTTGCTAGTTTGCGAGTCAACAACACATCTCATGGAGTGCCCTTGCATTGAAACTTTGCTTGTGTATGATATCACCTTGGAGCTTGACATGTGTACCTTTGGAGTGTAGCACTCCACATGTGTGAACCTACTTGTGGATTTGTAGGTTGCTTGTAATGGGTTTAGGACCACATATGTATTGTTGGCCTCTCATACCTCTTATATATAGAGGAAGGGGAGAGTCCTTTCATCATTATCATTTTAATCACTCTTGTGTTAGAGATGTGATTAAGAGGAGCACACTAGTCTTTCTCTCTCTTTTAGATTTTCATCTTTGTAGTTTATTTCTCGTCTTAGAGTCAATAGGGTTTCTTTAGCTTTTGGAGCATCTTGAATACTAGGGTTAGGGTTCCATCTGTTAAATTTCTAGACTAGTTTACAACTGTAGTAAATAACCAGGATCTCAAAAAGATTAACCAAGCACAATTTACAAAACAAATTATGGGTCTGCTTGTTTTTCCATAGGCAATGTTTTTTTATTGCCACCCAACCATAGGCATCCTCAAGTGCCACTCCCGAGCAGAGCATAGTAGTTTACCCTGGGACACCCTTCTTCACAAGGGGAGAAAACCCAATACCTTCTTATAGAGAAGATCCATTCCAAAGATAGAATAACCAAGCTCTATTCACTAGAGAAAATCAATAAGAAAGAGTCTAGCAATAACTCAACAATGTAAACCCTAGCGCACCTCTAGCGCACCACCAAGACTGAGAGAAATACCCCAACTAGACATGTGTCTTCCTTCCTTCTTGGAATCATAGCAGCTGCAACTCGCACTTAGACTTGCACCCTTTTTTAGAGTGGAGAGTGTGTGCGTAAATGAGCTAGTATCCACTCCTATTTATACTAATCTACTAGTGAACTTTTCCAGTGGGGGCGACCTGTCCTCTATGGAAAAATACATTTACTTTATCTTTTCTAGCAGGTCGACTTGACTTCAAGAGCAATAGATTTCTTCTGGGGTTTCTTTAATTCTTTCAATGGTTTTCTTTTGACGTCTTGGCATCTTCTTCTATAAGAAAGGTTGTCCCGGAGGTGAATACCTCCTGCAACTACCAGAAACATCAACACCATCCCTTGGAGAGTTGGATATTGGGGTTTTGTGATGAAACCCTAGGTTGTACTTGTTGAAGAGAAAACGAGAAGACATTTTTCCTTGAAGGACATACTTATGTGATACTTGCTTGTTGGAGCTCTTTGGTGTGAGCTAGGGCTTTTAGGGTTTTGGATAGCTATATTGAATATTTGATTTTCATCCAACTATTTCTACATGGTTTGGTAATTTCCATTGATGTTTTTGTAGCTTCGGGAGGTATTCCCACTAAAGGCCATGGTGTCGGGCATGTGGGAATTTTTGTTGGCACTGGATTACTCTTTCGTTTCAGTGAAAATGCCCTTGGGATGAAGCTAGGGCTTCATGGGCTTGGTGATGGGCTTTGTGGGCTTGTGTTGGGTTGTCACACCCACAAAGAGGAATGGAATATTCTAATTAAATGTTGAGTTTAGAAGGGGTTCCTAAACTCACTCATTAGACTCCTATATAAGGAGAGGAGAGATTGTGACAAATCTTGCTGTGTCATTATGGAGTTAGCACAAGTGAGTGAGCACTTGTGCTAGGAGCTTGGAAATTTCAGCAAGGGAAATTCTGCAATTTTGGGCAAATCTAGCCTAGGGTTTCTTGGAAATACTGTTTCTATCTCAGCCAAGGAAGGCTTCTATTTTTCCAGGCAAGAAAGGCCACATGTGCGAGAGAAGGAGAAGAGACCACTGTATAGGAGGAGAGCGAACGTCGTGGTTATTTTTCTATATAAGATAATATAGAAAAATCAACATGGTATCATAGCAGGACTAGGCTTGACTCTCTCATGGGAGGGTCCAGGAAAACAATTTTCTACTTCAGATAAACTCCAAGACAATGCTGTGAGTAATGGAGATTTCAAAGAGGGGTTGTGGATGTTTGCCAATGAGACACTGGGAGTTCTTTTGGCGACAAATTTGGATGTGGCAACGATAGACTTCATCTATATGAAGGCCATCTCTTTACCTAGGCAAATTTGGGGTCCTGCGTTGAATACTGGAAACTTGAATGGGTTTTTCCACCTCAAAGCTTCCGCCCACGTTCAACCATCTCTCTGGCATGAACTCCACAAAATCTTGGTCGCACAGTCCAAATGCTTCTGCAAACCCCGATGTAGGAAGGAATATACTTGATTGCTGATGTACTTGTGTGATCATCGCTGTGTAAGGGAAGAGAGATAGTTGGACATTAATCATCATAGTGCTAACTGCGCTGGTTAATAATGAGAGCACTAAGTTGTTTTTGGGGTGCAGTCAAGCTTTGTTCGTTTCCGTTTTTCTTCAGACTCGTAACATAAATCTCAATTATTGCTCAGTATGATCGCATCTTCAGACTGGGAATACAAATCTCAAATATTCCCTCAGTTTGACAACAGGGAGGCCATTTAAAAAGGGACTTTGTAGGACACGCCTTTCAGAAAGTAACAATACCGTCGAGCAGTTACTATAAACCTCTGCCTGGCTATTTATGTTCTTCGCTGTCATTCGTGAAGAAACACTAGCCTAGTTTAATTCCTTTAAGGAAAGGACATTGAACATATTATATTCATCAATCTTATGATGCAAGGAATGACAGTTAATTGCATGTTCTCGATGAAGATTTGACAAAGGCCCTCCTCTCAAATGGATTCTTGAACAGATGACAACAATTCTTTAATCTTAGGAAAAGTTATCCAATACTCTAGTTAGTATAAAAGGAACACAATATTACCCTGGAAACCACAACAAGCCTTAACCAGTGCGTGCGTTCATTCTCTGACATGGAAATTGGCCGTTTTGTAACTCACATTAAATAACTCGCTTCTAAAATAGATACCAAATACAAACTATATAGGCATGTCATTTGTTCGTCATGATATAGATGTGATTTTGTTAGGCGAGGATTTTGTTCGTCAATCCGAAACGTTGCCCCTTTGGATAATTGTCGAAATTGGTTTTGAGTACATGCTCCACAATTGCAGGATTCGAAGTGACGATCCCCGAGATTCCTCTTGGGACAACTACTATCTTCACTGTGTGAGTGGGTGATGAAGGTTGCCATATGGAGACCAATGGAGGAAAATACTACACTGCTATTTGAATTTAAGCGTAAGTGCCAATCCATGGAATGGGTGTTGTTGGTGTTCTAGATCAACACAAGTATTTGGTGAAGAGTGATTGAGATGGATATGAGAAGCAATGACAAAACCTCTATAGTCAAGATCACATGAAGCTTGTGTGAATGTGTTGATGTGGTGGTTATCATGATGCCGTGTGTCTCTGGACAATAACTATGTGCTACTACGGTGGTTGTGTACCACCGATAGCGACTGTGTGTCACTGGATGGTAATTGTGTATTACTATGGCTTGGCACAATCATGTTCTATTGGATGGCATTGTAGTAGCTATGTGCTACTAGCTGATTGTCATGGAGACTACTAGACCGCTTGGAAATAACTGTGCGCTATTGTTTGATCGCAACATAGTCATGCAGGCTGAGATCTATGATTTGGGCTACCAATGGCATGGTAGTCGCTGTGTGCTACTAGTTGATTGCATAGTAGTCAGTGGACTACTAGAAGAAGACATCATGAAATATACCTCCCTACTTAAGAGGGAGTGTTGATGTTTGAGGCAGCATCATGAGACATTCTCCCTGGAGGGTCCTGTATGGACTAGTATGAGGGAATGTGGACTTCATACTGACGTGCCTCAGACAGTCAGATGAAGGAACCAAGACATTGGTTTCACGACGAAACCTCGATATGTCTTGGGGGACATTGGCTTCATGAGGGAACCTCGTTGTGTTCTAGAGAAGACATTGGTTCTATGAGGGAACTTTGATATGTCTTAGACATGTGTTCCATGAGGGACCCATGAGATGTCTAGTATGGACACAGTTCATGAGTGAAGCTTGAGGTTGGACACTTTAGGATATTTTGGTGTCCAGTATACATTCATGTACCCAAGGAGAAAAGGGCCAAGCTAGACCCTTAAGGCAGAAAGGGTACATTCGTGGAGTACAGTGAGTCTTCGAAGGCATACCGGATCTACATCCTTGGTCAGAGACAGATTGAGGTGACAAGAGATGTTACCTTTGAGGAGGAGGTAGCCTTTAGGAGATCTAGAGGATCTCACATGGAGATTGATAGTGAGAGACAGGAAGAGATGGTGCCTTCTCCCCCTCACCCTCCAACAGTTTAGAGGGAGACAGTTGAGCCTATTTATCCTGTTGATCCTGTAGCTCCAATTGATGTTCCTAGAGATATTGTAGTAGGTCGGAAGAGATTTGCATGGGCTCGTCGGACTCTGCGAGAGGCAGGACATGCAACTCCTCGTGGTACCTTCCGGAAGAGGAAGAGACCTCAGAGATATTCGTGCTATGCCGCAGCTATGAGCCACATCATTGATTATGAGCCTTCATGTTATGAGGAGGCATCTAGTCAGCCAATATGGAGAGATGCCATGATGGAGGAGTATCAGTCCATCATGAAGAATGATGTGTGGGATATTGTTTCGAGACCTAAAGGGAAGTTTGTAGTGACTTCCAAGTGGATCTATAAGATCAAACACAACTGACGGGAGCATCGAGAAGCACAAAGCGAGATTTGTTGCTAGAGGATTCTCTCAGGTGGAGGGAATAGATTATGAGGAGACATTTGCTCCTGTTGCTCTAATACCATGTTGATTTTTCTATATATTATCTTATATAGAAAAATCAATAGGTCGCACGTGTGGGACAGATTGTACAACAGTCCGTATAGGTCCACATGTGTGAGTACAACAGGTTCGTACAGTCACACGTGTGGTACAAACAAGTCCGTACAGTCACACGTGTGTTACAGACAAGTCTATATAGTCACGTGTGACTGGATTAGAACAACCACATGTGTGAAGGGTTTATGCAGGCTGCACCTCTGATTTCTGGGTAGGTGACAATCCATACAGGTTGATGTTAGCAGGCTGTACAAGTGACATCAGCAGGTTTGCAAAGTTGGAATTTGTCTCGGGATTTTGTTGAGTTTGGTTTGTTGATTTTTTCTGTTTTTGGGAGGACTGATTTGTCCTCAGATTTGGTGAAATTGTGACCGTTGGTAGGGGTTGATTTTGCCCTCAGAAATTTTTGAATTTGACAATTTACAGAACATAAATTTTGTGTCTCAAGTGTGTGGATGATTTATCTCTGATCTTGCAGTTTCCACTGCTGTAATTTTCGTCAATAATTTCAGTGTGAAATTGTTCAGTGATAACAACTAGGGTTTACTATTTGAAATCACTTGGAATTAATTTTCAGATCTGAAATTAGTTGCAAATGAAAAATTGACATGGTATTAGAGCTGAGGCTTTGAAGGAAGAGAGTGAGTCATCTCTTGAGACACATTTGCTATTGTAGATTGGAGGTACAACAAAATTGTTGTAGGAGATTTTGTTTTTATTTTGTTCAGGTCACCATGGTGAACACTTTGAAGATTTAGGATAGGTTGGAAGGGGCAACAAACTTCCGAGCTTGGAAGGCCAGGATTCTTCTTCTGTTGGAAGAGAATGACCTCAAAGAGTATGTTGACGGTGTGGTTTCGAGTCCTAATGATCGGTAGGAATTGAAAGCACATAGGAAGAGGGAAGTAAAGGCCAAACGAGTGTTGCTAGAATCTGTGAAGGATCACCTGATTCCTCACATTTCTGAGAAGAAGTCTGCGAAGGAAATGTATGATGCTTTGGTGGGTTTGTACTAAAGCGGGAATACATGTAGGAAGTTACATTTGAAGCACCTGCTTCAAGTTGTTGAGATGTCTGGCGAGGAGACAATAGTCAACTATCTTATGAAGATCACTCACATCCATGACCAACTTGCAGTCATTAACGAGATAGTTGAGGATGTTGAGTTGGTGAATGTAGCATTGAGAGGTCTTCCCAAATCTTGGGAACCATTTGTGCAGGGGATTTGTGCACATGAGCAATTGCCAGGATTTGATAGACTATGGACTGATTGTATCTAGGAGAAGATTCGATTAGAGTCCAAGAATCACAAGCAGAAGAACAACAATGATGAGAATCAGGCCCTTGTTGCTCGTACCAGGAAGTGTAGAGGAGGTTCTACAGAGATAGAGGCATCTCCAGAGCCTAGGAGGAAGGATCTTACCAAGGTCAAGTGCTTTGTTTGTCATGATTATGGCTATTATGCTTCATAGTGCCCACTACGGAGGAAAGGGGGAAGGAGGCAACAAGCATCAACAACAGAGATTGATGAGGTTGCAGATATACACCAGAGGGAGTTCTTATTGGTTTCTGCTCTTTCCGATATAGTCTTGTGTGATGCTGCTTGGTTGGTGGATAGTGGAGCTTCATGCCATATGATAGGTGCACGAGAGTTGTTCGAGAGTATCACTAAGACTGACTCAAATATGTGTGTAGAGCTTGGTATGGGGACAATGCATGCAGTGTAGGGAATTGGGACAGTACGATTCTAGTTGGAGTCGAGCGATGTTGAGGGTGACTAATGTGTTATGGGTACCAAAATTCAGAAGCAGTGTGCACTCAGTCTCAGAGATTGAGAAGAAGGGCTACCATATATTGTTCCGGGATGGATAGGTGTTATTTGTGCCTATAGGATCTAGCTTCATATCAACAATGGTTCTTGGAGTTGGAGAGAGCAACTTGTATAGGTTGAAGGGCCAACTTATATGAGCTATTTCCAACAGTGGTAGTCTGATAGAGGACAGGGAGCAGAGAGATGCATAGGCTATGCAGGTTCAGAGGGAGCATGTGGCTTTGGAGGTTGTACAAACTCAGAGGGAGTTAAATTTCAGAAGGAGTCATCCCTCAGGATTTGGTGGGGAGGAGCAGCCTCCCAAGATTGTTAAGAAGTCGAACTTTAGAGGGAGTATGCAAACTTAGAGAGAGCTCAATCTCAGAGGAAGTCGATGTTGATATTATGGTAGCTGCGGTATTAACCTCTATAAGTAACCTTTGACTAGAATAGAATATTCCGGAAGCAAGAGAAGCCCTAAACAAATGTGCGAAAGCCCTAGAAGACATGTTGGCTTAGTGGAAGATATACTATTAAGATATTATCCTCCAGGAAGACAAGTCGACCCAGACAGGTGACAAAACCACTATAAATAGAGGACATCTTGGCTCATTTGTTCACTCATTCACACACTCTCAGTCACCTAGAAACAATGCGCAAGTTTGGAGGAGGAGCAACAACAACTGCAGTTGTACAATTTTCTCTTTTTTCAGCCTTTCTGGTACTTTCTCTTGTGCGCTGCCCTTGGAGAAGGTGCGCTCTCTTGGTTATCTGTTGGTTATGGTATGGCTTCCTGGAATCATTCTTTCTGTCAAAGGTTAAGGTGCTCGGGGGTGGATTTATGCCTATGGTTGGGTGACAATGGTGTAGCATTTTCTATGGTTAAACGAGCACATCAACATTATTCTAACATGTTATGGGCCCACACCACCTTCAGGACAGTCTAACCACTTGAAGGTAGCGTGGCAATTCTTTGTTAAGCTCGTTGTGGCATCAATTGCCGCTACAACTAGGGTTTCTGATTTTGCAGTTGCAACAAACCCTATTCTAACTCTTTGGGCACCTTAAGGGAAGTGTTGGACCTAATTTCTGGATATTCTAGTGCACCCTAGCCTAGCGCACGCTTTGATGTCCTCAGCCAACAAAAACGTCAAGTTTGAGTTTTTGGTCAAAGTCAAAGATTGATTGGTCAAAGCCAAAGGTTGACTAGTCAAAGCCAAAGGTTGACTTTTGGTCAACATTGATTTTGTGGTCAAAGTTGAAATTTCAGGGTTTCTAGCTTGTTCTAATCATTGAACCTTTTTGATTCAGTTTCTAACCTCTTTGATATGTCTTTAGCTGTCATGGCATTATTATGATCTTATGCTGCATCTTGATCTATTGAAGTTATGATCATTATACTAACCCCTTAATACTAGAGATACACTTGTTGATCTTCTTTCTAGGAGATATTCTTGTTCTTATGTAAATGCTTATTGCTTACGAGATGAAGTTGATCTCCTTTAGGAGATGTTCATGGTTACTGACCTAGACTCCAGGCAGGATATCTTCCATAGAGGAGACCATGGAGATTTTGTTGTTCTTGTTTCTTTTCGGGCAAGTCATAAGAGATAAATTTGAGAGGGAGTCAGTGGTCAAGAAGAAGCCATCGTGACACTTTGCAGAGTGCAAAGGGGCATGCAACGGATGAAAGCGTGGTCTGAGGATTCTCTCAGATAGAGGGAGTTGATTTCAGAGTTTGAGATGAAGGGTCTTGATCAGATCGAAAGCGTTGTTGGCACCAGATAAGATCTTTAGTGAGGAGAGTGAAGAGGTTTACCATGATGGACAAGAAGTCCATGGCTACACCTATGATGACACATTTGAGGAAGTTGTGTGACGGGATAGACATTTGCTTTGCAGAGAGCACCTTGTGCCAGTATATGGTTGAGCCATGATCGTATTATTGGGTTACAACACAACATGCAGGTACCTATGTTGTACAAATAGATAAGATTGATCTCCGATGATGAAGTATGGTTACCGAGATATATACAGTTTTTGGATTGGAAGTGCATAAGACAAATCTAGCACTTGGGGTGCTACTTCAACTTGGGATAGAGCAGGATTTCTAGACGAGCAGGGAAGTAGATATCTGTAGCACTCAGTTATATATCATAGCCAGTGACGCAAGATATAAAGCAAGGCAGCTTTTCGAAAGATCTTGCAGGACTTCATCAGAGACGTGGTGCAGGAAGGAGCGGTGAGGCTCCATCACTTATCCACAGATGAGAAGATAGCTGACATTTGCACTAAGCCTCTATTTGGGACAAGCTTGGCAGGAATGCAAATGTTTCCCTGGGGGAGTATTGATGATTGCAGCATCATGCCGATATACCAAGATTGATCAGACAGACTTGATCACGTGGGAATAGGCCCAGATGTAATCTTTGACGGACTGAAGATTCAAGTTGCTGCTAGATCTCCTATGTGTGAATTGCATCGAGCCTTGAAACTCTCATTATTAGGTGACTAGTTAAATTACGAGTAGGTGAGTAGCCTTGATAAGCATTGGGTCGACTCTATCTCCACAGGAACTGGTCTGTAGACCAGGGGAGATAGAGAACATCTACATCCGGAGTATATGTGCCCTGACGTAGTCTTCGACGGATTGAAGACTCGAGCTGCTTGAGGTGCAATTCCACGTGTCCGATAGCATCAAGCTAAATGCATTCACGGAGTGATCCTATGAGAGGATCACCATGAGGTGTTTGTGGCTCCGATGTGGTCATAATTCTTGTCACGGGACAAGAACGACTCGAGGTGCTAGACACACGTGTCCGATAACATCCAGCTAAATGCATTCATGGAGTGATCCTATGAGAGTATCAACTATGAGGTGAATGTGGCTTCGACGAGGTCATGATTCTTGTCATGGGACAAGAATGACCCGAGGTGCTAGACACATGGTGGTGGAGATGGATCATCAATATAGCTAAATGAGGCTCATGGATATTGTGATATTGTCTATGGTAGAAGAATACCAAGAACAAGTACGACGATATGTTTTGATGCCAGATTGCTACCAAATGATGTTGATAGTGATGATGATACTCGTGACTTGATTTATGATGTTGCTACCTGTAGAATGGTTTACAAGATTATGTGAGTCTTGCTCATGCCATGTGAAGATGGATGGATGTGTTTGAGACCATTAATACCTCCCTAGCTAAGAGGGAGTGTTGATATTATGGTAGCTGCGGGAGGTATTAACTTCCATATGTAACCTTTGACTAGAATAAAATATTCCGGAAGCAAGAGACCCTAAACAGAGGTGTGAAAACCCTAGAAGACATGTCGGGTCAACAAAATATTATCCTCCAGGAAGACAAGTCGGCCCAGATAGGTGACAGAATCACTATAAATAGAGGACGTCTTGGCTCATTTATTCACTCATTCACACACTCTCAGTCACCCAGAAACAATGCGCAAGTTTGGAGGAGGAGCAACAACAGTTGCAGTTGTACAGTTTTCTCTTTTTTCAGTCTTTCTGGTACTTTCTCTTGTGCGCTACCCTTGGAGAAGGTGCTCTCTCTTGGTTATCTGTTGGTTATGGTATGGCTTCCAGGAATCATTCTTTCTGTCAAATGTTAAGGTGCTCGGGGGTGGCTTTATGCCTATGGTTGGGTGACAATGGTGTAGCATTGTTTATGGTTAAACGAGCACATCTACATTATTCTAACAGTTAGTGGGCTCAGAGGGAGAGTTGGCCATTCAGAGGGAGTTCCCCCTCAGGTTTAGGTGGGAGAGAGGCATCTTCCAAGACTGATAGGAAGGTGTCATGGGTCGAGGAGGCCAAACAAGAGGCTCGGAAGTGGGAGGCTTCTAGGAGTTGCATGTCTTCCTAGGAGGATCCATGCCTTTCAACAGGTCTTGTTTCCGTGACAGAGGAAGCAGCCAATCAAGAGTATTGGAAAGCAGGATTTGCTTCGGTGACAAAGGGAGCAACCAATCAGGAGGATTGAAGTGTAGCTGTGGTAGCAGATCCAGTGTAGGAGACAAAGCTAATTCCAGCATGGGAGACAGAGGTACATCCAGATGTTGGAGGATGGAATATCTCCTTCGCTAAGAGGGAGTGTTGATGCTTTTGTAGCTTCGGGAGGTATTCCCACTAGAGGCCATGGTGTCAGGCATGTGGGAATTTTCGTTGGCACTGGATTACTCTTTCATGTCAGTGAAAACGCCCTTGGGATGAAGCTAGGGCTTCATGGGCTCGGTGATGGGCTTTGTGGGCTTGCGTTGGGGTGTCACACCTATAAAGAGGAATAAAATATTCTAATTAAATGTTGAGTTTAGAAGGGGTTCCTAAACTCACTCATTAAATAAGGAGAGGAGAGATTGTGAGAAATCTTGTATTGTCATTATGGAGTTAGCATAAGTGAGTGAGCACTTGTGCTAGGAGCTTGGAAATTTTAGCAAGGGAAATTCTGCAATTTTGGGCAAATCTGGCCTAGGGTTTCTTGGAAATTTTGTTTCTATTTCAACCAACGAAGACTTCTGTTTTTCTAGCCAAGAGAGGCCACACGTGTGAGAGAAGGAGAAGAGACAGCTGTACAGGAGGAGAGAGAAGGCCACACGTGTGGGACAGATTGTACAACAGTCCGTACAGGTCCACACGTATGAGTACAACAGGTCTGTACTGTGACACATATGACCAGATTAGCACAACCGCACGTGTGAAGGGTTTCTGTAGGCCGCACGTGTGATTTATAGGTAGGTGACAATCTGTACAGTCCGTACGAATGACATTAGCAGGCCGTACGTGTGACATCAGTAGGTTTGCAAAATTGGAATTTGTCATGGGATTTTGCTGAGGTTGGTTTGCTGATTTTTTCTGTTTTTGGGAGGAATGATTTGTCCTCAGATTTGGTGAAATTGTGACAGCTAGGAGGGCTGATTTTGCCCTCAGAAATTTCTGAATTTGACAATTTACATAACAAAAATTTTGTGTCTCAAGTGTGTGTATGATTTATCTCTGATCTTGTTGTTTCTGCTGCTGTAATTTTCGTCAAAAATTTCAGTGTGAAATTTTTCTGTGATAACAGCTAGGGTTTACTGTTTGAAATCACTTGGAAGTAATTTTCAGATCTGAAATTAGTTGCAAATGAAAAGTTGACAATTTCCAGCATTTGTATGTCTTGTTGATTTGACATAAGTTAAGGCTGAAATTGTTGAATGATTTAACATTCATATTGAAGAAGATAGGATAAATCATCTAACACATAAAGAAAACCAAGATAACTCATGAGAGTTCTCCATATTGGATTGATTAAATGAGAAGTGAAAGCTTTCTTATAAAGGGTTACATACTAGTCAAGTCAATCCACTTTATGAATGTTGGATAAACTGAGATACACACTAAAGTGAAATAAAACATAAAAGCATAAAATGACCTAAAGTAAAAATGACTTTATTAATGCCCATGTCTTAATATCTAAGTGATCATTATTATTCTAAAATTTATTTTAACACCCTCCTTTAATGGTCAATCTACGAACTACACCAGTCTTATCCTAAAATATTACATATTTGTCAGGACCCAAAGAATTGGTAAAGATGTTTTCAATTTGGTCCTCTATTGGACAATACTATAGCTCAATAGATCCATCCTCTACAAGTTGTCTAATAAAATGACAATATATTTCAACATGCTTGGTATGCTGATGGAAGATTGGATTCTTGGGTAGTTTGAAAACACCTTGATTGTCACAGAATAGTTTGGCTCTATCTGTTACATCTTCATGTTTGAAAGCATCCTACTAACCCAAACTGCCTCATAGGCTCCTTTCAATGCCCCTTGATATTCTACTTTACCTGATGAAAGGGCTACTGCATGCTGCTTCTTGCTGGTCCATGTCACTGCACCCATGCCAAGGCTGAAAACAGATCCAGAAGTTGATTTTTTATCATTCACAGAAGTTGCCTTATCTGAATTTGCATATCCACATATCCTAGGGTTTTTTCTTTGTTGTATAGAATGCCAAAGTCAAGTGTCCATTTCACATATGTCAACACCCTCTTTGTTGCAGCCCAATGTTCTTAATTCGACACTCTCATGAATCTAGAGATGAAGCACATAACGTAGCTCAAATCACGGGTAGTGGCTGTGAGGTATATCAAGCTTTCCACTAGTTTCCTATAGACTGACTCATTAACTACCTTAGAATCAGTCTTTGCTGAAAGCTCAACCCATTCTCCATAGGTGTAGACAAGATTTGGCATTTTGTCATTTTGAACTTGTTGAGCAAACTCCTGGCATATTTTGTTTGTGAGACAAAAACGTTGCTACCTGTTTGCCAAACTTCTATACTTAGGTAGTAATGTAGGTGGTCTAGTTCAGTGATGTCGAAAGCTTTACTCGTATGAGGTTTGATTTGTTCAATAACACTTGCCTTAGTACTTATAATAATGATTCCATCTACATATATGACTTGTAGAATGATATCATTATAAATGCTTTTGATGTATAGATTGGAATACAAAGGACTCTGTTGGAACCCCTATTCATCCAAGTACTTATGAATTTAATGTACCATGCTTGGGGTGCTTGCTTCAAGCCATTTAGAGCTTTCTTTAGTTTGCACACAAGATGCTCTTTTTGTGGAACCTGAAACCCTGTCGTTGATACATGTAGATGTCTTCCTCCAAATATCATTGAGTAAGGCACTCTTTGTTAGAATATAATGGATGTGCTCGTTTTACCATTGACAATACTATTGTCACCCAACCATAGGCCAAAGCCACCCTCCGAGCACCTTAACCTTGACAGAGAATCATTCCGGAAGCAAACTCTAGGCTAGATAGCCAAACAAAGGGTAGTGCACCTTTCCCCAAGGATAGCGCATCAACAAGAGCTGATCAGATAGTCCAAACCCTAACCAAGAGATAGTCCAAGCGAAACGTGATCTGCTAGTTGTAGCAGTTGCAATGGCAGGTCTCCTCAAACCTGCGCACAAGACTGGGCACAGTAGTGCGCACAAGTTGCTGCTCTGCAATTCTGAGACTGCCTACCAGAATGAGAATTGGCCTCCTGTATTTATACCAATTCTGGCTAACTGCCTGGGTTGACTTCTCATTCTGGGTATTTGTCTGTTCAGTATATATTAATTTTTCTGGCCGACTTCTTCTCTTGGAGGCTAATAACCTAATATAAATTATCCTTTTGAGCCGACATGTTTTCTAGGGTTATTAGCCAACTCATTAGGGTTTCTTCTTGCTTTTCGGAGTATTCTATTCTCGTCAGGTTTACACGTGGAGG
>JZKD02S0786578.1:862342-876432 GCA_000966675.3 Picea glauca | reverse complement strand
TGTACTTCTGAAATGTCTTTCTCTTTATTTGGCTTCCTCCTTGAACCAAACTTCCTTTTGTTCCTGAAATTCTTGAATCTTGCTATGAAGGCTTGATCATCGTACTTCTTTTGGGGTTTCTCTTTTGCACCAATCTTGGATTCTTCTTGAGCACAACAAGTCCAAAGTTCTTCAAATGTAGGATACTCCTTCCTTGTGTTCATGCTTGCGGCAAATGCATCCCATGTCTTGGGAAGACCATTGAGTACTATGTTTACCAATTCCTTCTCTGAAATGATCTCTTCAATAGCTTGTAGTTGATCTCTTAACTAAGAGATTCGCACAAAGTATGATGTTATGTTGTCATCATCATTCATCTTCATGTCACAGAGCTCATTCTTCAGACTCATTACTTGTTCAATGTTTCTGACTGAGAAGAGGTTTGTTAGGGCATCGTACATCTTCTTCGATGAGTCAAAATGGGAGATGTAGGGCATCAAGTGGTCTTTTATAGAATCCACTATGATACTCATGGCATTGATGTCACCGTCTTTGAACTTCTCCATAGATGCAACGTTCTGCGATTCCTTCTCTTTCCCTTCTTCAAACTATGGTTTCATGATCTTTCCTTTCACGATATCCAACACTTTTTTCTTGGCAAGGATGAGATCAATCCTTGTCTTCCACACTCTGAAGTTAGAAGCTCCATCTAACTTGTTCTTTGACTCCATAGAGTAAGTCATGGCTGCTTTGACTTGGTCAACCCTAGATTTGACCAAAAGCTCAAACTTCACGTCTTGGCTTTCTTAGAGTACCAGGAGATGCGCCAGGCTAGGGTGCACTGATCTATTCGGAGATTAGGTCTATCCCTTCATTTAAGGTGCCTCAACAAGAGGATTAGGGTTTCTGCAACTGCACCTACTAGTAACCCTAGCTGTAGTGCTATGGTGACTGCTCCTGCTAGAAACCCTAGCAGCAGTTCTTCAACGAGCTTAATATCCTTACAACTATGTTTCCTTCCAACGGTTAGACTGAATGAAGGAGATGTGGGCCCATAACCTGTTAGAATATAATGGATGTGCTCGTTTTACCATTGACAATACTATTGTCACCCAACCATAGGCCGAAGCCACCCTCCGAGCACCTTAACCTTGACAGAGAATCATTTCGGAAGAAAACCCTAGGCTAGATAGCCAAACAAAGGGTAGCGCACCTTTCCCCAAGGATAGTGCATCAACAAGAGCTGATCAGATAGTCCAAACCCTAACCAAGAGATAGTCCAAGCCAAACGTGATCTGCTAGCTGCAACAACTGCAATGGCAACTCTCCTCAAATCTGCGCACAAGACTGGGCACTGTAGTGCGCACAAGTTGCTGCTCTGCAATTCTGAGACTACCTGCCAGAATGAGAACTGGCCTCCTGTATTTATACTAATTCTGGGTAATTGCCTGGGTCGACTTCTCATTTTGGGTATCTGTTTGTTCAGTATATATTAATTCTTCTGGTCGACTTCTTCTCTCGGAGGCTAATAACCTAATATAAATTATCCTTTTGAGCCGACATGTCTTTTAGGGTTATTAGTCAACTCATTAGGGTTTCTTCTTGCTTTCCGGAGTATTCTATTCTCGTCAGGTTTATACGTGGAGGTAAATACCTCCCGCAGCTACCATAATATCAACACGCTTCACGTTCATTTGATGGACCTTCTAGCCAAACTGTGCAACCATGTCTAGAACTAATTGGGCGGAGCTCATCTTTGTTGTAGGAGCAACGGTCTCCTCATAGTTAATGCCCTCTTAGTGAGAGAATGCTTTTGCAACCAATCGTACCCTGTACTTGTCAAGTGTGCCATTTGCCTTGTACTTGACCTTGTACACCCATTGGCATCTAATTTATTTTTTCCCTGGTGGAAGATCCATGAGATCCCGAGTTTGGTTTTTCATTAGACTCTTATGTTTGGTTGCCATGGCTTTTCCCCATTCGGTTCTCCCTTTTACCTCCTCAAACACCTATAGCTCATAAACTCCCTGAACATTGGCCATCAGAGCAAAGTTGACTGTGTTAGGTATTTGTTGTTGGATGTTAGGAAGTCCATTTATCAATTTCTCTTGGGCTAACTGAGAAAGGTAGGTCAAGTTTAGGTGCCCATACCACTGATGCCAAAGTGTAATGATGTCCGATGCATTCTTGGCTGCTAATGCATGCTCCCTAACCTGGTCGATGTTAATCAGTCCGAACAGTGCATGGTTTTCCACACTAAGAGCAATAGTCTTCTTGGTCTCCTCGTCAACTATGTAGCATTTATGATTTTGCTACAGATAACATCTAGACGGGGGCAGTGCCTCATAATCTGACTCACTAAGAGTAGATTAAGCTCCATGCCTGGAACATAATATAGATTGAGGAAAATCAACATGCTTGCTCGAAAGGAAATTTGTAAATTCCCTTTTGCCTACAACTGTGAACTCTTCCCCACCACCAAAGATCATTGAATTCTTAGAGTAACAACCAGTGTACTGATTGAAGCAATCCTGTCTGTAGGTGAAGTGTCGTGATGCACTTGAATCTATGCACCAAGTAGATGCCTTGGGTTGATCTGCATGTCTCTTGGCCATGAATGCATAGAAAGTTGACTGCTCCTCTGTATGCTCTGTGACATGGGCCTTCTGTTGAGACTCTCCTTGGTTAGTTTTTTATCAACGAACCTCTTTCTGCAATGATTCTTTATATTTCCCACCTGGCCACAGTAGTGGCATGTCATGTTCTTCATACTCTTGGTTGCATCTTCACTGCTGCCTTGCCCTTTCTTCTTTGCTCACTTGCTTTTGCCCTTGGCATTGGCTGCAAAGGCTTGTTTTGTACCCTGTGCCTCATTGCTGCTACCAAATAGTTTCTTCCATTAGTATCGCTATAAGAGCTTATTGCACAATTCTTCAAACATTATGTCAACATTCGTAGTGGTGATGTTTAGGGTCTCAATAAAGTACTTATAAGAATGTGGTAAGCTTTTCAGTGCAATTAGCACCTTTTCCTCCGCTTCCATTCTCCAACCAATGGCCAACAATTGTTCTTTGATATTCTTGATCTTGAGTAAATGCTCCCGCAGTGATGCATTCTCATCCATCGTGATCGAAAACAACATATTCTTCAGGAAGAAGACTTTACTCTTGTCCAAAGTTTCATGCAACTCTCGCAAATCCTTACAAATTGTTGATGAAGTCTTCCTTGTTTGGACTTAAAGAAGCATTTCATTTGTTATGGACAACTTGATCAACATCCTTGCTTCTTTGTCTTGCTCATCATACTTGTCTTGGTCGGGTATTGTTACCTAGGACGATATCAGCGAAGCACTTGTACTCAAATAGGGCCACAACATATGTTGCTTTCACGCATTGTAGTTTTTACCAGAGAAAGTTTGGCTGCCTTCTAGCATGATGTTGGTAAAGAGGCCATTGCCGCAAGTAAAAAATGCAGAAATATATATTGAAACAGAGTAAAATGTTGAAAATACTTGTTCTTCCCTCCCTCAATCTACAATCTTGGAGTAAAAACACTTGGATACTGACTCTAAACACCTGTAGCAGCCACGTATCACTGATTTATGATAAATCTGTTGAAAAACAACACCAGAACACAAATTTTGAGAAATTTGCTCATAAACAGCACCAAACACAGTTTTTGAGAATTTTCCTTGGATCAGCTGAAAATCACCAAAATAGCAGCTGAAACTTCAAAATTTACAAATATGGGCAGAAGTATAGGCATAAATAGCTTCAATCTGCTTTCAAATCCTTTGTATTGTCAAGAAAATTGAGAAATTTCATTGATTGGCTGTCTAATCAGACCGTATATTCCAGATTTTGGCTGGAAAACTTCTGCAGTAGTATCGTTACAATAAATCCATACACGTACGTCCTCGATTTATCATGGTGGCTTGATTTCTTCCCTTGTGGTGCCATACAACTGTATGGAGTTCATGTGCAGGCTGACAAACTTCTTGAGAGAATTCTTCGTATTGCATTGATTAAATGAGAAGTGAAAGCCTTCCTTTAAAGTGTTACATAATAGTAGAGTCAATCCACTTTATGAATGTGGAATATAGAGAGATAGAGACTAAAGTAAAACATAAAAACATAAAATAAAGTAAAAAGTGACTTTATTAATGGCTATGTCTAATATAAAATTGACCATTATTATTTTGACATTTAGTTTAACAGATTTGCTGCTGTTTTTACAGCTGTTATAAAGTGAATTTCAGATCTGTTTTACGCATGATAAGATTACCCTAGAGGGCTGAAACTTATTGGCACACTTTGGTATCTTTTATCTTGAATTGCCTAGTGGATTGGGGTTGTTAAGAGGTGAAAAACTGTTCGCTGCTGTTGCTGTTTTATTTATATTTCGTAACAGCCATAACACTGAAAATTCACAGGGTTAAGATTCAGGAAACCTCTAGGAAGGAGGTGAAATTTTCTGAGTTGCATTAATTGCCCTAGTTGCTTTGTTGTAAGCATTGTGTTTTATGATTGATCCCTTTGAGTTTTGGAACTGTAGGCTTTGTTGAAAGTTTGGAGGCAGTCCATCTTGTTTGCCATGAATTCACATTCTTCAGAATGGTGAGGAAAGAATCCTTCACAAAGTGGCCATTCAATGATTGTGCATTTCCCTGCTCTAAGAAGGGAAATACGTTTAATAAGGCCCTGGATTACTCTTTGGGATGTGAGATAACCCATGGCGTCAACTGCTATAACATACAGAGATGTGGTCAACGATCAACCTTGCTATATGGATTTGGATTCTAAAGAGCCCCACATCTTTAGACTTACTCTTGTTTATGGACAAATAGGTCAATGCCTTTCAAAAGAGAGTCTTGATTGCTTTGAGGAAGAATTGTCCAAAACTTGAAGCCTTTAGCATGGACAAAATGAATGGCCACTCAACCTTGTTATTAGCCTTTTTGAAGTCAATCTTGATAAAGAGGGTGTTAAGGTCAAGACCTAGCCCACTCCATGTCTTCCCACACAGTTACAACATTGTCAAGATTGAAACACGCTATGAGAAACTGTGTCTATTCTAGACAGATGATCTTAGGTAGAATATACTTAAGGTGCAAGTTCATATCCTTGGCCAAAACTTTTGTATGAGACATTCAAGAGGGTAATTGTTGGTCAACTAGTAATGAGCTTAGGGTCCCTAGGCTCGGGGATGAAATTGATTATTCCTTTGTTTATGCTTCCCTCCAATGATTGATTTTAAATAGCTTATTTATATACTCGAAGCAGGTTCGACCCAACAAATCACATGTACCATTACCAAAATCACATGGAATGCTATCCAATCTTGGCGACTTATCCTTGGTCATTTTCATTAGATCAATTGTCGGTTCATCCAAGTTTAGTCACTTCTCACATTCTTTCATGAGCCTTAGACAAAGAATGAGAGACAATGTCAAGACAAAGTTAGCATGGCCACCTGATGTTCCTATGTGAGGCCTTGACATGAGAAAACTTGTCTATCATCGTTGACTTATTCTTCAATGTCTTCTTGCTTGGCAAGCTATCCATTGGTCATCTTAACCACAAAGATTATTTCAGAAGCATTCTTGGAGGCTAAGGCTTTGAAGAAGTTCTTTGTTGGTCGGTCTTCTTTTCCAAGGCAATGGAGGTAGGCTCTCAATTGAGGCCAACGACTTGATGAAATTCATTAACTATGAGGAAATGTTGAAGCTTGGTAACCTTGGTTTGTATTTCTTCATTAAAGGGGTTGGATTGTAATGGCTTGGTAGCCTTGGTTTGTATTTCTTCATTAAAAGGGTTGGATTGTAATGGCTGTTTTCCCTACTTTAGCTCTTCTTTGATAGATTGATTTTGTTTTCTTTGGATTGAGGCAATTTGCCTTCCAAATCCCCTCAAAAGCGAGGCAATGCGTGCTATGGCATCCTCCCACCATACAATCTTTAATAGATTAAACCTGATTCAAACATATGAACCAAACATGTAGGTGGTAAAGCCTAGTGCAAGCAAGTCAACATATATTTCAAAATGAAATAATCAAATAAGAGAAAAGATGAATGATGAATGAATGTGAAAAGAGTACAATACATGTTATTAATACATATTTAGTGTGGCACTTTGGCAATTGGCCTATGTATGGGTCAACCACACAATTATTAATAATTACTATTCTAGTGTACATAACTAACCTATATAATGAACGTTTATGGTCATTTCCAAGTTTCCCCCCTTCAAGGAAATTTGTCCTTGAAGCATTAGTTGGAGAGGCTATTGCAGAGGAATGACCATGCTTTCTTGCAAGATGTATTTAGTTTGATCTAAGGTTGTCGAAGGTTACCTGACTCTGTCTCGTCCTTTCTCCAAGTTCTCTTTCAAGATGTGCATAATCTTGTGGGATTGTTTAAAATGGTTGCTTATGTCGGAAACCTCGATGCTTCCCTATGTGACGTATTCCTTCTTAGCACATTAGCTTGGCATTCCTTTGGAGTTCATCTTCCGTGGTTGTGAGGAGCTTGTTTAGGTGACTAGGGTTTCATCATACAATTTATACATTTTCCCTTGCCATTTGAACTTTCATAAACAACTTCTTCATGTTGGTGGTATAGTCACCCAACAACATTAACTGTTCCACACTGAAGACTGTCCATTCCACCAAATGGCATAAAATAGAATCCTATTTGCAATTTAAAATTTTGCATTTGGAGTGTCAGCTTATGTCATTTTCCAACTTTTGTATCTTTTGGTTATTTTCCATTCCAATTCTAAGGTCCTTCATTGGATATTCAAAGCAATTCAACTTCTTTGCGACATTGATATCAATGGAGTTGTGTGTACTACTATAATGCACAAATACGATCACATCCAAGTTTTGCACTAACCCTTTAAGCTTTAAAGTACACGGTGCTAGGTTTCCTACAGTGGTTGTTGGGGAGGTCCTAGGTAAATCTATGTTATCATACCTTTTGGGCTTCATGGTTTGTGTCATGTTTGTCATAGTTGCCAGTGATCTAAATCATTGTTGGAGAATTACACTTCCTTACCATTCTTGATCTTGCAACAGTATAACTTCTTGTCTTGCTTCTCTTCAATTTATGGTTTTTGACAATTACCTTCCTTGTGATGGTGTGTGGAACATATTTAGTGGTGTGCTGTAACATATTTAGTTCTTTCTATTACATGGAAGGCTTCCTTTTGTTCGTTGAGTTGTTTTTTCTTTCTCTGTTTGGCCTTGTCTTGGGTGCTTTGATGTAGGTTATGTTCCATTGCCTTATTGCATCCTTTATTTTTGCGTTCTAACCTACAATATATATGTTTAGCATTTTGTCTTACAGTATGCTTGAAACTCTTGAATTTTTTGTTGTTAAGATTCCCATTCCTCCATGTATTCCTCTACCAATCTTACTTCTCAAAGATGAGTGAGTTTGGTAAAGATATCATGCTATTCTTTGTCATAAAACCTTTTAATGATTTAAACATTTTCCAATTCAGGGGTGAGCCTCTAATTTTGTTAGACCACCATAACAACTAGTGGTAGGTGGGACCTTCTAACTACATTGATGTGATTAAGATCTTCTTGTCTTCTATTTGAGCAAGGTTCATCTTGAAACATGTTTCGGTCTTGATTAACCTTATTGTACCCAACCTGGCATTGCTCCCATCGAACTTGGGTTAATTCAAACTTCAATTTATTGGGAGGTCCCGGTTGTTGATTAAACTCCCCATTTGACACGAGATCTAGAATTCTCTTGGCTTGTATTTCCTTGGGTTGTGGATGAGCTAGATGTTAACATTTGCATAAGATACTTCGATTCTTTACTCATGTCCTTCACATCATCCTTGACACTGTTGATTTTTGTGTTTGATTCAACATTGCTCATCCTCTTTGGTAATCATTGGTATTCAATTCCCTTGAACTTGTTGAGAGTCATGTTAACTTGTAGTTTTTAAGCTCTTTAATGTTTAGTTGTCCAGAGTTTTCAGTTTTCCTTGGTAGACTATTTTTTTTGAAGATATGGCTAGGGTTTGGGCACTTGCTTTGGCTATGCTTATAAAGGTTAGGGCTTCATTTTGTTTTCCATGAAATTTGTGTTTCGAGGCATAGTCTTTCCATAGTGGAAAGAATTATAATTATGTGAATATGTCTTTCCATCTAAAAGCAGATTGGGGATTAATGTGGGATTTTATCCACTCGAGCCAAAATGAGACAAAGTTTCTAGAAAATGATGAAAATGGATAAAATCCTTGGCTGATTACACATGTGAGTCAAACATGCTAGAGTTCTACACCAAAGTGTGATTGACACAATCTCTGCCTGATTGTATTATGGAATATACAAATACAATACGTTATTCTTGTAAATAAGCTAGACAATTAGGATAAATCTCAATCGTTTACAAGAATAGCTAATCTTAACAATAAGGTGGCAAAACAAACCGCGATAGTAATGGAGAGGTGGCAAACAACAACAAATGAAAACATACTAAAGATCCCTAGCATTCCTCCCAACAGTAGAAGCACTGGCCTCCAATGCTCTTGGAATTGGAAGAGAGGGGAAAGAATTCAACTACATTTGGTGTTGAGAAATCCATTGGCCTGATGCAGAAGCTAACCAAACTCTACCCTAATAATGTACTTAAAAATCCAAATGAGACAAAGCCTTACAAAAGGATTTTGGAATGAAGAAAACTCTATCTTGATGATGTGGATCCATAAGATTGAACTCAAACAAACTGCTCAAAATCCCACTAAAGTGCTGTCATCAAACAAAGTGATAAAATGTTGAAACAACATATAGTGGTAGTGGTGTGATATGAGTGAAGTTGCCGAAGTGTAATGAAGTTATACTAAGTCTCCAGAGGTACTCCAACAAAAACCTGGTGTTGGGACATTGGGTCCCAAGCAATGCCAAAACAAGGCATATAAACTCCGAGTGTTATGGACGCCATAGCATGTTTGCAAAAACACATCAAAAATAGGGCAAATCACTACTCAAGGTGGTGTTACAAAGAGGCCCAAAGTCTAAAACTAGCTAGTAATGAACACAATAATGGTCTTCAATTGTCCCTATGGTCACCATTCCATTTCATTGGAGTGGATGGGTCAACAACCACTGCAATCATTGAGTTGACTAAGCAATGGTGTCAGTCATCATTCCATTTCACTAGAGTGCATGGGTAAACACTAAACAGTTGTTGCAATCATCGATATGACCAAGCGTTGGTGCTGAAAACTGGGTTCACATTTTGTTTGTCATTGGTTCTTGACAAATATGGATATAGAAAAAGATATTGCTAGGATGAGTTGCATTTCAATGCAGCAAGGGCCAAAGTGAAACAAGGCCTTGCAATAAGAATTGTGGAATACCAACACTTTTAAGGCAAAAGGTGGCTGAAGGTTGGCGTATGACCCCCCTAGTTTAAGGGGTGGGCTTCAAGGCATGGCCCTGATAATTTTTTTTCAAATTTTTTAGTTTGTTGAAACAAATCTTCTTATATGCAACTAATTGAACTGAGCCACTTACGAGTTCAACTTGAGGAGGAAGAAAGCTTGCAAAATTGCTATGGAAACGAATGTAATGGATTGGTGATGCAATATGAATGATTTGTGCACCTAATATGGATCTGTACATTGATGTGGAAAAGTTTGGCAGATCTAGGACAAAAGGAGTATTGACTTTGATAAGGATATGCATCTAAGTCATAACTAGATTATCTTCAAAACATCTCTCCTTGTCATCCCTGCTCATGACCTTGCGCCTACATGTATCAGTCCCAAAGGATGAAGAGAGATCCCTTGGTGCTTGAGTGCAAAATGGGTTGTGATCAAGGTTTGGGCAGATGGATCTAACTTGTACTGTATTGAAACATATCTTGAAAAAGTCATTTTCAAGGGTGTGGATATTCAATATTGTTGAGTGGAGTGAAACTAGAATGGTGGCCCACACAGAAAACTCGATCCAAGTTGTTGACTCTAGGATAATTGCAGGTTAGTCCAAGATCAAATCACCCCATGTGAAAATAGTTGTGGGTAGCAAAATGCACATTGGGTGATGGTCAGCATACACCAGAAGTTGGCTTGCAAAGTTTCCCAAGCTCTTGTCACATGTTACCTTTGTAAAATCAAACCCAAACCCAAATTTGATTGGAAGAATGCTTGATTATATTATAGAGTATACAAAACTTATATACAATATACATTCCCTAAAAATAGGCTAGATAGTTGAGATAAAGCTCACTTGTTTACAAGAATAGCTAATCTTAACAATAAGGTGGCAAAAGAAACCACAATAGTAATGAAGAGGTGGAAAACCACAACAAATCAAGTAATACTAAAGATCCCTATCAGGGATGCATAAAAACACAATACAAATGCGAGATTAGGTGTTGATCCATGTTAGGGCAAAAAAATGTAAGTGTGTGCAAGGAGAGAGAGTGCAATTGAGCTCTTGGTTGTTGATGGTTTGGTGCACCCATGTTTCAAATTGATGATTTTATGGTAGCAGTAGTGTGGAACAATAGCTTAAGGCCTGAAGTCTGTCGAGTTGACAACGTTCCAATTGTGGGAGGGTGTGGTCATTGATATTGGATTCATAGGGGTTGCAAATAGTTCATTCAGAAAGACGTGGAAAGAATGAGAGGATGTAGGTGGATGTAGGACAAGAGCATGCACATGAGAAAATGAAAAGGTGTGAGCTTAGAAATTATAGAGGTATGTGCGGAGTTTTAAGAAAATGGAGTGTGGTTACGGGAGTGTTGAAATACATCTTATTTCAGTACCTAACTTAGACTAAATTAGATTTCAGCCTCCTACAAAGATCCAACAGCCATACAACTGTTGTTTGTGGACAGAAACACTAATAGACAAGTTCTGAAATAAAATAGCAGCGGAAATAACTCTTTTATCCGCAGACAGTAACTCTTATTTGGCACAAAAATCTGAGCATAACCACTTGAAAAATACACAGCAAATATGGACAGATTTGAGGAGAAAGCATGTTTTATTCAGCTCTAGGAAAATCAGAACCATTACAGCAGCAAATAGCATCAGCATAAAAATACAGTTTTTCTCTGCTTTTAGCAAATTACAGCTCTATACAAACAGTCCCAGACTGTGTCTAGGGTAGACAGTCATGACTGTACGGCCTGTACGGCTCAGGACAGCCAACACAGTCAACAATCTGCATAGAAATTCGTGCCAAAAGGAAACTGTACGGAACAGAAAGAAAAACTCAGCAAATATGCATTGAAAATCGTGCCAACATGCTGTAGACCTTCAGCATTGATTTCCGTGCCCTTTCTTTGCTGTACGGTCAGCTTACACAGCTGTGGGGCCTCTTCTTCTGCTGCTGTATGGACTGTAATAAATGCTGCAAATGCTTTGGGTTGCATGCCAATCCCTCTCCTTGGGATGTGTGCCATACCCCTTTTGCTGTGGCTCTTCCTTCAAGCAAACACTCTTCCTTGGGAATCGTGTCTCTTCATCTTCCCTTTCACTCTCCTCAAAAGTGCGCCCTCCTTCCCCTCATGAGCTGCCTTTTAATGAAATTTAAAATGTAACTGCCCTAACCCTTGGTCTTCCAATGAGATTGACAGTCAATATTAGATCTTGCCCTCATGAGATCAACGGTCATGACTTAAAATCATTCGTTGAGGTCACTTAAGTCACTAAAGTGACCCATAACATCATAAAGTCACTTTTACATTAAAAAATTAAAAGACCCAACTTTATAAAATCACTTAATAAAGTTACTTTATAAAAACATATTATAAAGTCACCAGGGAGATAGTGTGCTTGGTCACTTTTGCATGTTGAGCGTCGCCAATGCAGAAGTACCTCCAAGCTACCAAATTCTAACACTCCCTCTTAGCGAGAGAGGTACTTCTGGTATCACCACCAGAATCCGTCTCCATCTCATCAGCTGCCATAGCTGCTCTCTCTGTACTAGAAGTCTCTGCTCCCTCTGAACAGGAAGCCACTACTTCCACCGCACTGGAAGCCTCTGCTGCTACCTTTGTTGTACCACGAACTGAAGACATGCTCCTAGGAGACTGCACACTCTCCTGAGCATCCATCTGTGTCGACTCATGCCTGCCGAGTCATCTGAGAGTCTCGAAAGAAGACTGAGTCCTTGGTATCAACTCTCTCTCCCGTGCTACTTGCCAACTCTCCGACATAGAATCTGAGTCTAGAAATCCATTGAACCCCAACACAAGTCAACCCAACAACCTGTACAAGCCCTCATACTCGACACCAAGCATCACTGCTGTGTCTGCAGTTGTTCCCACATGATATAAAAACACATGTCCACCGTAGAAGACAACTCCAAATCCACTCTCATCCAAAGGTGACACTGAGAGCAATTTAACAGTTAACTCTAGAATATATAAAACCTTGGAAACCTCCCGAAAACGTCCCGACTCTAGTTGAAATCTCACCTTTCCAACCCCCTTTACTACAAGTTGTGGGCCGGCTCCACAATTCACTTTGCAGTCTGAGTCTATCTCTGTAAGATCGAGGAAAACTGACCTCAACCCAGTCATGTGCTGAGAAGCTCCACTGTCCACAAACCACGACCCAATGTCCTCGAACGCTAGGCACCCACTGCCCACATGACCAGTCATGAGAGAGAACTCCCTCTCATATCTCTCAGCAAACTCTGCAATCTCTGTTGAAGCTGACACCTTTGGTTCCGACTTCTTCTTTTTGTTCGAACATTGACTAGCGTAGTGGCTAGTCTTGTGACATGCAAAGCATCTCACCTTGCTCATGTCCTTCTTCTTCTCATTTCCCTTTACCACAAGAGCAACATTCTTGTCGTCTGCACCATCCATTGCCTTTTCTTGAGACCCCTCCCGGATCTCCTCCTGCGTAAAATCATCCCACAATCTGCTCCAGTTAGGGAGCTTCTCTCTCCCCACCACACACTTCATGAAAATCTCCCACTCCTTGGTGAAGCCTTTGAGGGCTATCCGCACCAACTCTGAGTCAGGAATGACTTCTCCAAGAGATGCCAACTCGTCCTTCAGCTATGCAACTTGGGTGAAGTAGGTGGCCACACTCTCTCCTTTGGCCATCCTAGCACCATGGAGCTTTTCCCAGAGAGCCATTTTCCGGTTCTCGTTCTTTTTCTCATACAAACTTTTCAGTGCATCCCACATTTCTTTGGCTGTCTTCTTCTTAGCCAAGTATCGAATAAGGTGGTCTTTGACCCCGTCCAAGATGATTCTCCGAGTCTTGGCTTCCTTCACCTCATGAACATCAAGAGCTATGGGATCTGAAGTTGGTACAGGCACGATGGTGTTCGCAAACAACCATAATTTGTTCTCCTTGAGAACACTGCTGATTCTAACATTCCACTGTAGGTAGTTGGAGATCCCCTCCAATCTATCTTCAAACCCGATGCTGTAAGTCATCTTTGTCCTCCTGACAAAGAACCTCTTTTCTCTTCTTCAAGCTAATGCTCCAACAAATCACTTGCTGTCCCAAGTGCCAAAGTTTCCCACTGAACTTCAGAGCAACTGCTCTGATACCATGTTGAAATACATCTTATTTCAATATCTAACTTAGACTAAATTAGATTTCAGCCTCCTACAAAGATCCAACAACCATACAACTGTTCTGTATTCACGTCTTATTAACTCCCCATAAAAGAGAGAAGTAGATTCATTGGTGATGTGAAAGAATGGCCTCGCGCAAGACTTGGACATGCTTTGCACCATTGTAGTTGAGGTAGAATGCAATTTTCTCCGATAACATATCTTGATCTAATCTTTTTAAAACACTTTTGTAGCCCTTCTGGAAGTTAAACCATGCAAACCATATTTCAAAGAACTCTTTCCTTCTGAACTTGTTGGGGTCATGCAACCCAAGCCCGAGCTTGAGGTTGATCTAGGCAACTTTCTTCCCACGAGGCATTGGAACGGGCAACGTGCCTTCTTTGTTTTCTCGAGCATCCACTATTTTAAAATCCCCACAAACTAGTTAGTGGGATTGAGGGAGTTTGTTTGCCATCCAATAGGAGAAGAGGGCCCTTTCTTCAACATTATTGGATGCATAGATATTGGCTAAATTCAATATTTGAGCTTCGAAATTCAATAA
>JZKD02S0786578.1:849108-860919 GCA_000966675.3 Picea glauca | reverse complement strand
TATTTGAATTACAAATTTCATCATATTCAGAAACAAAAATATCACTGTGGGTATCCTTAGGGGAATTATTATTACCTCGCGGTAAACTTTCAGAACAAATTTCTGGGGTGCCTTTTGAGGAGCATTGTGCTCATGGTTACCAGCGATAGAGCTATTGTGAATTACATCAGCTGAATATGGATCAAATGACCCATCTTTGGGCCCTGGAGAAGCCATAAATTGCTCTCAAGGTCTTGTGGTGGGCTGCAGTGGGCCACTTGAGGCCAGCGCAATCCAATTAGTCTGGCAGTACGAGAAGTAATGCTGATGAGGACAGAACCAGGACACATGCACCAGAAGCTTATCAAACCCTCAATGTTTCCTGTTTTTACTTCCTGCTTTAACCTGATCTCAACAATTGGGCTAAGCTTCTTTTTTAGAAGAAGCTCAAGGCATGGATTAAAGGTTTGCTTCAGAAAGAACTAGCATTGTTTTTAATGCATATGTGATGTGTTATTTTTCAGAAGACATTAGAGGCTTGATACAGAAAGAACAAGCTATGTTTTTGATGCATATGTGATGTGTTATCTTTCAAGAGATATCAATGTCTCAGCATGATTTCCTGTTATGTGACGGTATATATATTTCAACATTGTTGCTTTTAAATGTGTTGGTCTGTCACTCCTGTTTTTGAAAATGTAGGAACATGACCTGCAAATATTTTGGAAAAGGAAGTCGTTTTGCTTTAAGCATATTTCAACTATAGGACTTTAGATGTTACCATATAAAACAACCAGCTCACACCCACCACTTCCCATAGATTGGCAAATATGAACTTTAGTATCATATCTTATTTACATAACACTCACTTTAAGAACAGAGTCATTGTTTCCAACAGCTGTGTATTGTACCTTCTAAGTAATACCTCTGTATTTTATCATTGCATTTGTCTTGTATCTAAGCAGACATTTTATTATGTATTTTGTTGTTCATTTGTTGTCTTGTGATTATTGTATAGGTTGTTGAAATCTGTAACCTAGCACCTGACTGTTAACTTAAATAAAAAAAAAAAAAACGCTTTATTAATTAACAGCACAGATAAATTACTCAATGAAAATCAGCGGAAGCATAAACAACAGAGACCAATCACACATTGGACACGAGATTCGGGTAAATACCCTTGGAAAAACCCTTGCGGGAAAACCAGTTCTGTGATGATTTTATTACTATAAAATCAGGGCTCCCGTCCTGGGATAATGGTCCTTATGATGAAATACAACTGCAACTGATAGCCTAGCCCACCTGGCTGCTATCTCCCTAGCTGCCCCTTGCACTCTGTCCTTGGCCGCTGCCCCGGCACACCTGAGTGGTCACTCACTCTTTGTGTACCATCACTATCCTTAGATCTGTCTTCTAGGGCCCTAACTCGACCCTCTTTGGCAAGCACAACTTAGCTTGCTGCTAGATCACACTTAGATCTCCCTGTCTCTAGCTCAGATGATGGGAACCACTTGTGATGTTGAGAAATGAGCCTCTCTTGGTCTTTTATAAACCCTAGCCTTTCTCTTATTTAATCTTGGCCCTTAGATCTTCTCCTCAAGATCTAGATCTGACGGTGGTGACTTAATCAATCATTGAGATAACTTAAGTCAAGATCAATGGCTGTGACTTAATTTCACATTGACTTAAGTCATCTCCCACCACTACTAAATAGTCTAGACATATGATGGACCCTTTCACATTGCTAGACACCCCCAATGTGAAAGTACCTGCCCCAGCTACACTTGCTAACACTCCCTCTTAGCGAGGGAGGTACTAGCACTGGAGCTGCCTCCTCCATGATCTACATCTCTCTGAATTTGAGAGACATTCTCTCTCTGGATCTGTATACTCGGCCTCTTCTATACTGTAGCTACTTCTATTTGCTGCATTGAAGCCATCTGAGTATCCTCACTCATCCAACTAGGACCACTCCCATCATGTGGGTCTGCTAAAGAGAGCCTCTTGCTCTCTCAAGAATGATCCAGTTGATCCTTTGCTCCTTCTGGAGTTGTAGATGGGCTGCCCCCATATCCTGTACATCTGACCCTCACTGTGGCCGATCATAACAGGTACCCCCAGAGCTTCTCCCCATGTAGAGAAAATATGGACTCTACGACCATAAAACTCAACTGCATAGCCCTGATCCTCCAAGGCTGCAGTTGAGAGCACACTAATTCTCATCCCTGGAACAAAGAGTACCCTAGTCACCCTTAGAATCCTGCCTGACTCTATTTGGAGGGTCATTATTCCTTCTCCCCTGACTGCTGCCATGCTGGTGTGAATCCCACACCTCACGAAGCCCCTAGCCTGGGTTGAGAACTCCTGGAACACATCCTCCTCTCCAGTCATGTGACAGGTGGCACCCTTATCTATGTACCACCTTGCTCTAGGTCTTCCCTCTGACTCAATGAAGAGAGTGTATTCCTGCTTGAACATCTTGGAGAATTGACGTGCTGTAGTAGCCAACTGTGGCTGCTCCTCGTCCTCATCATGGTGCTGCTCCTCTGCCTGAACAACCACTTCCTGCTTGAAAAATTATGGGCAGTCTGCCCACTGCCTAGGCTACCTGCCTGAACAATTTTGGGGCTGCCCGAACCTCTGTGGGCTGGCCTAGGCGTGCCTACCCAACAACCTACGGTTATACCTGAACCTCTGCTGTCTCTGCGACTGTTGTCTTGCTGACTTGGCTGGCTGTAAGTAGCTCAACCTGCTCCCCGACGACTGTTTTCTCGTCCTTAGTCTCCAGCCGTCAATTTCTTCTAGCGACTACACTCAACCGGCTTGCCAAATCTTCTTGGTGCCCCACACAGTCATTGCAGTTGGTTCTCTTGGCTGGCTTGTCTTGGCTGGTGGCTGCTACGGCTACTGCCCCACCATGGTGGTAGCTGGCCACTTCTCAACCCTCTTGCACGTGGCCTTACCTCTCTGTTGGTGGTTGCAGAGCCCAACTTGCGTGCCTAGCTCCTTCGACTCTGCTCGAAATCCACTTTGCCGTCAACTGTTGCTTCCACTCGGTTGATCGCTTTGCGTGCCTTTCTTCACGTTGCCGCTCGACCCTTTTGTTGCTTGCTCCATGCACCAACTTCAACCATCACCTTCACGCTCAACGATTGCAGCGCCCATGACCCTTGCCTCGACCCTCAACTGCTTTCCTTTGCCGCTGCCTCCTTCACGCAGCGACACGTTGGGTTGGCGTTTGCCTGCCTTTTCGGCCCGACGACTTATGTAATATCCCCAGATCTTCAGATTGGGATATCAACTACTAACTCTGTGGCTTTGTTTTGCAGATCTGATGTGCTAAGGTTTCTAGATGCGTTTTGATGTGTTTTGAGGTTTATATATGGTGCATGCAAATAGATTTGGGACTATAACCAACTCAACAATTTTATTCAACAATATAATGACCAATACAAGACAATATGCAGAAACTCAATTAAATCTCTTCTGCTAGATCTATATAGATGAGGATCTTAACTGGATACAAACAAAATAATGATAAATATTGATAGGTAGATGGATCTGATAGTTGCAATGAAGATCCGTTGCATGCACGAAATGAAGCGCTGCCTGCAACCAAAAATACGTTGCCAAACTACTGCAAAAGTCTGGATAACTCGCCCTGGTGGCAATACTCGTCGAAATTGACTGAGATCTATCTCAAATGGGTCGCTCTGCTCCCTAGCACACTCTCCCAGCCTTTGAGATGAAACACTGGCTCACGGCTGCTCAGTCGAAACCCTGGATGGATGCCTAGACCCCCATGCACTGCAAACTGACAAACTGGCATGATCTGGGAGATTTACCTGTCGGAGAAGTGTGAGATTTGTCTCACTGGAAGTGCCCTAGTCTCCTCAAATGGCTCGGAAGGAATTTGGATCTTTCGGTTTGGTTGGGCCTAGCGACCCAGAATACTGATAAATCCTCCCCAAAACCTCACGTTGCAACTAGAAAATCTGTGCCCTAGCTGATACTGGACTTCTCTACTGAGATAATATGATCCTGTAGCTCGATGAAGAACCTTTGTGGTCCTCCCAACAGACTAGGGTGTGTCTTTCAACAACGAACTTTGTCAATGGCGATGGTTTCATTCAGAAAACCACCAAATACGAAGGAAGTTGCCTGACTCCTCTCTTGGTTCTAATTTCCAATTCACAATCTCCAATAATGAGAAAATATGAGCCCCTATCTCTCTTTTATACCCTTTTTCACCGTTTTCCCTTTGAGTGACTTTTAATTCATCTTTAATATTTTCTCATAAAATCACTTTATTAATTTAATGAACCTTTTTACTCCAAAAAGTGATTAATTCGCCTTTATGGTTTCTCCAGCCACTGAAAGTCACTTTTCATCATTCCATCTTGTAGATATTTTTGCCTTGGTTCCAATGAGCTATTACACTAAGGTATTTCTCTAAGAAACAAGCTCCAAATAGTACCTTTAGTGTAATTAATTAAAATATGCCCATTAATAACTCCATTTTACAAAAATCGTCAAAATGCAACCAAACCAAGAACAAGCTGTGCGAAAATGAACTTGATGATGAATAATGGTAAATAAAATAAGTTGGTCCCCATAAAACTCATCCAAACCCTCTGAGTTCACTGATGACATAGTGTCACTCCTCTGACTTGGATGACTCGAGCCTCCTAAAGTGACTCTAACTGCATAATAAGGGAATCCAAAAATGGGGACATGACAATGTTTTTGTTGGTGCTCCTCTTTGCTCAGTCACCTCTTTCACAACATCTGCAATCTCCTTCCAGGCAACTCTTCCTCCGCTGGCACTCTCATCGTGGCGGCTCTTCACAGTCGTTCCACGCAGGCCTTTACACATGGACTTCACTCAGCCTTACAACCCAATTTGCATAACCTCTCGCCCATAGATCTTCACCAGCCCATGTTTGCTGGCTGCTGCTGCATATTCTCCCTCACGACTCCACTATTGTTGATTGCAGCTTCATGGGACATCCTCCAGATCGTCCTCCTCTGGAGTGAGTTGAGACATCTATGAGAGAGAGAGCCCAAGTGTTGGGTGTACCCATGTGATGGGTGTGTGTCAGACTCTGGACTGAGTTGTTATGACGTGTGGTCTCTTGTCTACTCCTTTGGATTGAGTTGAGATGACTTGAGATGGTCTCCTGCCTTGTACTCCTCTGGACTGAGTTGAGTCGGCTCGAGATGGTCTGCTGCCTTGTACTCCTATGGACTTAGTTTACTCGGCTTGAGATGGTGCTCCAGATGGTACTCCTGTGGACTTAGTTGAGTGATCTGTTGAGTGTGAAATCCCTGTGGCTGAGCACATGTGGATGTGTCCCTAGTGGCTGAGCACTAGAGGATGAGAGAGATCCTTGCTATATTGTCTGAGAGTAAGATTTACTTGTAACCCTAATTATGTTGTGAAGGGTACAAGTCAGCCCACCATATGAAAGATAATTAATATTGTGTAATGATTATTTATATTATTGAGTTAATGAGGTCGGCCCTATTGTGCCAATAGACACACCTTTTGCTGTATCAGTTCTTGTATAAATTAAGGTGAATCCCCATTGAGGATTACACACTCTCACTTGTCATCTTGGAATTTCAGCAAGTGCATGTACGACTGAAGAGCGCACCTCTCTTGGGTGCTAGGTTCTAGGTTTTTGTAACCACCCTCTTGTGTGCTAAGGTCTATGGTGTGGGGGATCTTTTCTTGAGAATATAGCAAAAGATTGCTTGGTTTTTCCCTTGATTGAGAAAGGTTTTTCTAGGATACTTCTTGTGTTCTTGTGCATGGTTATTCTTCTTGTTATCTTGGTTATTGCAACACTTGTGTATGGTGTTGCTGCATTTGTTTATGGTTCAAGTACATGCTAAATGAAATAAACTACATGTGCATGAGCGAAGCATAAAAAATTCAACACGGAATCAGAGCAGAGTTCTTGAAGAGACCATTGCACAAGCTATTGAAGAAGTCAACCATCCCCCCTTGTTGCAACTGCAAAAACAACTCCCCCTCTTTTGCTAGTTTCAACACCTTCCACTGAAACATTGGGGCTAATTTTTGCATAAGAGTGTACGGCCTCCTTCAGCGCACCTCCAGAGACTCTCATAGTGCAATTCCGAGAGTTTTTGATTTTTGGCCCTAGGGTTTCTAGGGTTCTGCAATTTTCTGCAGAATTTCGGTTTTAGGGTTTCTAGAACTCATTGAAGGATTTTTCAGGCTTACCAGTGTTCTTCTGACTTTCAAGGCTTATTGTTGGCAGTCATGAGTCCAACGAAACCTTATGGTTGCTAGCCTAGCCTAGCCATTAGGTTTTGTGGAAGAATCTGCAAACCATGAGGAACAAAACTTTGGTGGAAGATAGGCTTGATGGATCAAGCAACTTCAGTTCATGGAAATCAAGACTACAGATTACCTTGGAAGAGGATGACCTATTGAGTTTGATAGAAAAGACTCTACCAGAAACAACTACTGATGAAGAGAAGGATGATTGGAAGGTAGATGATGTCAAAGCAAGGAAGATAATCATCTATTCAGTAAGAGATCATATACTACCTCGTATTGCTACCCTAAAGACAACTTATGAGATGTATGATGCATTAAAGAATATGTTTGAGAGTAACAACACCCTCAGAGCCCTTACATTGAAGAATCAACTTCAACATATCAAGATGACAAAAGCTAACATCGTTGCTACCTTCTTCATGAAGATTACAGATATCAGAGATCAGCTGGGTGCCATTGGAGAAACCATATCAGAGAAAGAACTTGTCTTGACTACTCTCAATGCTCTTCCAAGACATTGGGAACCATTTCTTCAAAGTATCAGTGGTAGAGCAGATCTACCGGGATTTGATCGTCTATGGACAAATTGGACACGGGAGGAAACCAGACTTATAGTCAGAGGAGTACAAGACTCCCATCTTGATGACAATCAAGCCCTTGCTTATTATGCAAGGAAAGGCAATAGAAGAAATAGAAGAAGTTTCAACAAAGCATTCAAAGACAAGAAAACTTCATCGGCTTCAGGTCATGAACACAGAAAGGACAACTCAAAGATTCAGTGTTTCAGATGTGACAAGTTTGGACACATTGCGAGAAATTGTCCTACTAGGAAGAAAGGAAGACAATTTGCATCCACTGCTGATGTTGATCCAGAACCACCTCAGAGAGATGAAGACATAAAAGACGAAGCATTCTTCTTCATATCAACACTCTTAGGTACGGTTCCTACAGATAGTGATATTTGGTTAATTGACAGTGGTGCTTCCAAACACATGACTGCATATAGAGATCATCTGACAGACCTTGTTGACAAAGAGTCTAGTCTACATGTTGTACTTGGAGACGATGCCAGATATACCGTGAAAGGAGTTGGAACATCTACTTTCCAACTAGATTCTGACATACCCCTTCAGTTCAGTGAGGTACTATATGTACCTGGGATGAAAAGAAACCTTGTCTCTATTTCTGCCTTAGAGGATAAAGGCTACAAGGTTACCTTCTTCGAAGGAAAATTTCTTGCATGGCACAAGAACTCACATGTGTATTTTGCCCGAGTGATTGGTGTTCGAGAAAACAACTTGTACAGATTGATTGTCCGACCAGTCCAGGCCCTGTTACATGATACTATTAGCTTGAGCGAGCTATGGCATATGAGACTTGGTCATATACATTATAGAGCCCTTTCGTCTCTAGGGAAGATGGTAACATGCCTTCCAGAGATACATGTTTAGCATGATGGTGTTTGCAGAGGTTGTGCTCTTGGCAAGAATGTCAAGGGGTCCTTCTTGAGCAGTGACAACAGATCCAAGGGGATCTTGGACTTGATACATTCAGATGTTTGTGGACCCATGACAATTGCTTCCTTGAACGAATATTTGTACTATGTGCTCTTCATTGATGATCACTCTCGGAAGTCGTGGATTTACTTCTTGAAGACCAAGGATGGAGTCCTTGCGAGATTTCAAGAGTTTAAAGCTCAGGTTGAGAATCTGACCGGGAGGAAGATCAAGGTGCTGAGATCAGATAATGGAGGAGTGTACACCTCTAGGGATTTCAGTGATTTCTGTATTGAGGCAGGGATCAAGAGGGAGTACACCGTTCCTTATAACCCTCAACAGAATGGGATTGCAAAGAGGAAGAACAAAACCATCATTGAGGCAACCAAAGCGATGATACATGAATAGAATCTGCCTATGATTCTGTGGGCAAAAGCATCCATGACAACTGTGTATGTTTAGAACAAGAGTCCTCATCAGATTTTGAAGAACATGACTCCCGAAGCCTTCATTGGAGTGAAGCATGAGGTTGGACACTTCAGGATATTTGGGTGTCCAGTATACATTCATGTACCCAAGGAGAAGAGGACCAAGCTAGACCCTTCATGCATAAAGGGTACATTTGTGGGGTACAATGAATCTTCAAAGGCATATCGAATCTACATCCATGGTCAGAGACAGATTGAGGTGAGCAGAGATGTCACCTTTGAGGAAGAGATAACCTTTTGAAGATCCAGAGAATCTCAGATGGAGATTGATAGTGAGATAGTACCTTCTCCCCCTTCAACAGTTCAGAGGGAGACATTCATTGATCTAGTTGATTCAATTGATCCCATAGCTACAACTGATGTTCCTAGAGACATTGCAGTAGGCCATAAAAGGCTTGCCTGGGCTCAACAGACTTTGGAGGAGGAAGAGGGACATGCAACTCCTTGAGGTACATTCCGAGAAAGCAAGAGACCGCAGAGATTTTCGGGCTATGTTTCAACCATGAGCCACATCATTGATACTGAGCCTTCTTGTCATGGAGAAGCAACAGGTCAGCAGGTATGGCAAGATGCCATGACAGAAGAGTATCAATCGATCATGAAGAATGATGTGTGGGATATTGTTCCGAGACCAGAAGGGAAGTCTGTAGTCACTTCCAAGTGGGATCTATAAGATCAAGCATGCAGCTGATGGAAGTGTCGAGAAGTACAAAGTGAGAGTTGTGGGTAGAGGATTCTTTCAGGTGGAGGGAATTGATTAGGAGGAGTCATTTTCCCCTGTAGCTCGATACACTTCCATCCGTAGGATCATAACCCTAGCTGCATCCATGGGTTGGAGACTACATCAGATGGATGTAAAGACAACCTTTCTCAATGGTGAGATTGAGGACGAAGTTTACATTGAGCAGCAAGATGGATTCGTGATACATGAGCAAAAGTCTCATGTGTGCAGGTTGAAGATAGCCCTGTATGGACTAAAGCGGGCACCTCGTGCTTGGTACGAGAAGATGGATGGATTCCTGATGAGTTTGGACTTCAACAAGAGTGTTGCTGATCCAAACCTATACCGACAAGTGCCTGATTTTTGTCCCGTATGTTGATGATTTATTCCTCACTGGTTCACAAAGTCTTATTGTTGAATGCAAGCGTGCATTGACTTCTGAATTCGAGATAAAGGATTTGGGTATGATGCATTACTTATTGGGACTAGAAGTATGGCAGAGGATTGATGAGATTCTCTCGAGCCAAGGAAAATATACAGTTGAAATATTGAAGAAATTCGGTATGACAGGCTGCAAGTCCATGCCTACACAGATGGTGACGGATCTGAAGAAAATGACCGAGGCTTCTACTGATTCAAGCAAGATTGATCCACATCTATACCGACAACTGATTAGATCATTAATATATGTTGTTAAAACCAGACCTGATATATGCTATGCAGTGAATGTACTCAGTCAGTTTATGAGTCAGTTGAGACAAGCTCACTGGATAGCAACAAAGCATGTGTTGAGATATCTACAAGGCACAATTGGATATGGTCTGAGATATGCCTCCGGTGTAGACATGATATTGTAGGGATATGCCAATGCAAATTGGGCAGGGAGTGCAGTGGACCGGAAGAGAACATCCGGTTGTTGTTTTACTTTGGGATCTGCCATGGTTTCCTGGTGCAGTAGGAAACATAGCTCTGTGGCTTTGAGTACTGCAAAAGCAGAGTACATAGTGTTATGTGTGGCAGTCTGCGAAGCAGTGTGGCTTCACAAGCTCCTTGCAGATTTATTTGTTCATGAGATGGATTCTACCGTTATCCATTGCGATAACCAGAGCTGTGTGAAGCTCTTAGAGAATCCTGTGTTTCACGATAAATCGAAACACATTGAGATCAAATACCATTATATCAGAGATATGGTGCAGAGGAAAGCATTACATGTGCAATACCTTTATAGACATAAGCAGGTTGCAGATGTCTTCGCCAAATCGCTTGCCAGGACGAAGTTCGAGTACTTCCGTGAGAAACTTGGCCTAGTGGAGAATGCCTCCCTAGCTAAGAGGGAGTGTTGTTGATTGCAGCTTTATGAGATATCCTCCAGATCGTTCTCCTTTGGACTGAGTTGAGACACATGAGAGAGAGCCCAAGTGTTGGGTGTGCCCATGTGATGGGTGTGCGTCAGACTCTGGACTGAGTTGTTATGATTCCTGGTCTCTTGTCTACTCCTCTGGACTGAGTTGAGATGACTTGAGATGGTCTCCTGCCTTGTACTCCTCTGGACTGAGTTGAGTTGGCTTGAGATGGTCTCCTGCCTTGTACTCCTATGGACTTAGTTGAGTCGGCATGGATGGTGCTCTAGATGGTACTCTTATGGACTGAGTTGAGTGATCTATTGAGTGTGACGTCCCTGTGGCTGAGCACAGGTGGACGTGTCCCTAGTGGCTGAGCACTAGAGGATGAGAGAGATCCTTGCTATATTGTCTAAGAGTAAGATTTACTTGTAACCCTAATTATGTTGTGAAGGGTACAATTCGGCCCCGCCATATGAAAGATAATTAATATTGTGTAATGATTAATTATATTATTGAGCTAATGAGGTTGTCCCTATTGTGCCTGTTATCACGCAATTTGTACTTTGATAGAAGGAAAGGTAAAAGGAAAACAAATTGGCGTAACTTGAGGTTATCCTATCACTGTCACCTCAATAGGAATCCTCTTTCTATTTAGGGTTGTAGGCCCAGGGGAGACGTCCTCGGTGACCTGGGGGTTTGAGAAGGCAAGGTCAAAATGGCTAATAAAAGATCCCCTCTCAGAAGTCACCACTGATCAGAAAGTCCCGGTTTTATAACCAATGAAATGATAATATATCAAGGTGTACTTGCTCGGAACAAAGCATCAAGAAACTATATATATTGCAAGTACAACTTGCTGATTAGCACTTCATAAAACCATAGACTTTCTTAAATAAAGCAATTGGTTGATAATGATGAAGTAAACAGAAAATTATAACAACAATATTTATGAGGCAATACTTCACAATAAGTGCCTTGAAACAACTTCAAAATGACTAAGAATAATCAACCATTAACATCATAATACTAGCATTTATTAGAAGCAAACAAGGCAATGCTTAAATCAGCCTTTTCAATTGCTTTTAGAAGCCTTTAATGCTGCAATGTATGGCTGTAGCTTACTTTAGTAACAACAACAATAATGTTAGTAGGTTAGGCTATTTTAATGTTAGAAATGGTTAGTAGGAAGCTCAAGGTATAGGTTTTGATGGTTGTTTTGATCAATCACTCAATAAGAAGACTTAGACTAGTGCTTTAGGGCAAATGGAGTCAATGATATGGCAACAAATGTTGAAGGAAAAAGATGATAGTAAGAGAGTTAAAGACAAGAGGGATAAATAGATGGAGTGTTGGTAACCCAAGGCTCCAACTATCAAACCTTAGGGGAAACTAGCTACTAAGGTGTAGGTAACCCTAGGCCTTAGTAGATTTTCCTCCCTCTTTAACTCAATGATGAAGCAAAAACGACTAAGAT
>JZKD02S0786578.1:836537-846569 GCA_000966675.3 Picea glauca | reverse complement strand
TATCTTTTATTCTTATTGCTTTTTCTTTCAAGAGGCTAGTTAGGGGACATTGCCTTGGCGTGGTGACCAGTGGTGACAATGTTACCCACAAGCATTTCACGGAAATGAGAAGGCTGGCTTGTGATGAGACCTCCTTTCTCTTGGCTATGCCACCAAGAGCCACTACCCTGGCGTGGTGACTAGCTGAATGGTAGTGTGATACCGCTACATGCCCATGGACCTAATAGGCTGGCTTGTGATGAGACCCCCTATCCTCCAACTAGGTCTTGATTTATTATTTTTATTGGGTCCCTCTATTTCTTGCTGAGAAGCCTTTTATTGCTTTCTTTGGGATCCTTGGGCGAAGCATCTCAAGGTTTCATTCTTTTGGCTTTTATCTTTTGCCAGCTACTTTTACCCTCTGGGCCTTTAGCCCCTTCTTCCCACAAGGTAAGGTACAACCCTTTGAAAGCTTGGCAAACCCAGTGCCCGAACCAGTGTATGGGATGGGTGAGTGGGAAAAAGATGAAAAATGGTTAGTATGGTGGGAACGAACGATTACCTTTCATGAACCTCCCAGTGGCAACTCAAACCTTATGGGAACCAACTTACTAGGGCATCATGTTATTCCCCCCAGGTGTGGGCAAGTGGAAAGGCATAAGGTCCAAGCACACGTTAGAAGCGAAAAAAATTAAATGCACATATTAAATTTTTTGAGAATCAGAGTGACACATACCATGTTACATAGACTCATTACCTCATGGAGCAAGACCCATTTCTGCTGAAGGACTAGGCCGATGGGAAGGATGCTGTTGCTGCTATCAAGGTGGAGGTGCTGAACAAGAAAAGGATGGGCCCTCCAGGGCCAAGCTCAAGTTGATCTGGTTCTCGTTTCTCCATGTCTAGGACCTGTGGGCCTTGAGACATAATCTCGTTAGTTATCCCTTGGCTAGGGGATAACATCTGGCTCCAACTCGGGGACATGTGCTCACTGTAGAGCGTGTGAGAACCTTAACATCTCTGGCATAACTTGTGACATGCTTGATCTCAACATAAGACTATTAGTAATCATTTGGGGTGGTGATATCACCCTCGGCTCATATATATATCTAGGATATATATAGTATAGAAAATGAAAGCAAGCATATATACAAATGGAAATGCAAACGACTCTAGCATGAAATGCAAATGGTATATACAATGAATGCAAATGCCTACCTACTTACCTCTACTTACCTGTTGGTTGAATGCTAGGTGTAGTCAAATAGACAGTGAAACCATTCTAGCAATGTCTTCCCATACCTGCCTCTGTGCTTCATCATAAACCAAAGTAGTGATAAGTTCAGCACAAAAATAACATCAGTTAGACAATGTATTGCATCATTGGAAATTGTAATATCTAGCTCATGGAGGCAGGTGGGAGGGACAAAATAGCTCCAAGTCATTCTCGCAGGAAAGTGCTCAATCCACTTCAGGAAGGGATCGTGAAAAGTCAAAGGTTCAAAAGACTGACTCAAAGGGTTTGAAAGCCGATTACCTTGGACGTCTTCACAATCTGAAGCCTGGGAAAGGATTGGCAAGGACCTAGTAGATGACTGACAAATTCTTAAGGAAGGGCTGAAAGACTGAGATGACATACTTCTTCTTGAGGTATTCAACCTACCCTTGAACTCTAGGGTTTTCCTTAGAGTAAACTTAATACAAAAGACATGCTTTCGAACTACACCTTTAATGACACAACAAGACAAAATAATCGAAGGTGGCTGGAGAACATTATCACAAGGATCCTTCTTCGGGCAAACAATGTCCTTACTCCTATCAAGATTTGAGCACAACGATGGTTGATAATCTTCTTTAGGGAATAAATCCAAGTGCTCAAAGGAAATCATCAAAATCCTCAAGGTATGACCAAAAGTCATTAGGAGAATATAGCTCCAGGTCATCCTTGGTTGTCTGAAATAGGTTTGTAATCACACCATCTCCTTGTTGCCAATTGTCAAGTTTATTAGTAATTTCATATGATAAAGGTAAAGGCAACTTTTGGAAACGACCCTCAATGTCGTAAATGGGATCCCCATCGTATCCAATCACATCTCATTTACGCTTCCCAACATGTATGGATTCATCAAATATTATCAACAAAGTCATCATCTTCATCATAACATAAGGGGTTAGAACATCCAACACTTCTTCACTTTCCACATCATAAGATAGAGAATCATTAAAAAATTGGAAAGGGAAGTAACTCACCTTGCTCACTTTTTCATGTGCAGGAGTTTCAAGTATTTGGATATCTTCATCAAATGGAAGACTTGCCTCTACATCTTCTAGCTTGTCCAGGGGTTCCATTTCGTTTTCACTATCTGAATCATAAAATAAGGTATCATCACAAAATTGGAAAGGAAAATGACTCACCTCATTCTCTTCATCTTGTGTAGGAGAGATAGGATCTTGGAGAGCTTCGTCAGATGGAGGAGCGATTACCAGTGCTTCATCCTCATAATTCACTTTTCTAGTTTCACTACATTCTACCGAATCATGGGAGAATTCCAGCTCCTCTTCAAGGGGTTGACACTTTCCTTCATAAATGTCTTCTTTCATATCAAAAGGTTCTTGGTATTGAGCATGATATACATCCCTGAGATCTTCTACAATCTCAGTGGTGAATCCTTCATCCTCTAAGGCTATTGTGAGATTTTGAAGGGCATCTTCATACGTTTGGAAATGTGGTTTGACAAAGTCAATAAACCTACTGATGAGCTGTACGAAAGATGATATACCCCTATCTTTGCAACAACCTTTAAACCAATCTTGCAAAAAGGATGGTAGAGAGAGTATGAATAATTTTACCAAAACATTCTCCCCTCCCAATTCTATCTCGCTTATATACTTAAAAAATTCTACAATGTGAGGAATTGGGAGGCCCCCTTCAAATCTTGGAGGGTTACTTGACCATTTTGTATCAAAACAAGTCAGGTATCCTTGAAGACTTTCGAAATCAATAGTCGTATACACTTGTTCCCAGGACGCCATGATCCCATAACTTGGAAATATCACAGAATTGAGAGTAAGGTGGCAGCTAGGAAAAGGGTAGTGGAGTCGCTAGATAATTTTCTTGAAACTATCAAAGGGATGAGGGGAACACCCTCAGTGGAGTCGCCAGGTAAGCTCTGCAAAGTAAAGGCTTTTGAGGAAAGGCTTATTGAAGAGTGTCGTCTTGAGGAGAATTGACTCAGTGTTCCCCGACAACGGCGCCAAAATGTTATTGCACAATTTGTACTTTGATAGAAGGAAAGGTAAAAGGAAAGCAAATTGGCGTAACTTGAGGTTATCCTATCACTGTCACCTCAATAGGATTCCTCTTTCTATTTCGGGTTGTAGGCCTAGGGGCGACGTCCCCGGTGACCTGGGGGTTTGAGAAGGCAAGGTCAAAATGGCTAATAAAAGATCCCCTCTTACAATTCACCACTGATAAAAAAGTCCCGGTTTTATAACCAATGAAATGATAATATATCAAGGTGTACCTGTCCGGAACAAAGCAACAAGAAACTATATATATTGCAAGTACAACTTGCTGATTAACACTTCATAAAACCATATAATTTCTCAAATAAAACAATTGGCTGATAATGATGAAGTAAACATAAAGTTATAACAACAATATTTATGAGGCAATACTTCACAATAAGTGCCTTGAAACAACTTCAAAATGACTAAGAATAATCAACCATTAACATTATAATACTAGCATTTATTAGAAGCAAACAAGGCAATACATAAATCAACCTTTTCAATTGCTTTTAGAAGCTTTTAATGCTGCAATGTATGGCATTAGCTTACTTTAGTAACAACAACAATAATGTTAGTAGGTTAGGCTATTCTAATGTTAGAAATGGTTAGTAGGAAGCTCAAGGTATAGGTTTTGATGGTTGTTTTGATTAATCACTCAATAAGAAGACTTAGACTAGTGCTTTAAGGCAAATGGAGTCAATGATATGGTAGAAAATGTTGAAGGAAAAAGATGATAGTAAGAGAGTCAAAGACAAGAGGGATACATAGATGGAGTGTTGGTAACCTAAGGCTCCAACTATCAAACCTTAGGGGAAACTAGCTACTAAGGTGTAGGTAACCCTAGGCCTTAGTAGATTTTCCTCCCTCTTTAACTCAATGATGAAGCAAAAACGACTAAGATGAAGCAAGTAAGACTAGGGTGTTGCAATGGCAAGGCCCTAGCAAATGCTTCAAGGAAATCGACCTCTTCACAAGATCTAGTAGTTGAAGGCTTTTAAAGCTAGGACAATTTCATAATCTTAATGTAAAATGCAAGATAAAAATGACTATAACCATTCAATTAAGAAGAATTTGCAGAAATTTCACTTACATACATCAAGAATCATCAAGTAAAACCCTAGTTGAACACATCCACCAAGAAACTTGCCAAAATACTCCAAATTTAGCCTTCTTCAACAAGTGCGCCTAAAATTTCAGTCAAGAAACCCTAGATAAGGGCGCAAATTTCAGTCCTCACAAGTGTGAGTGAAAGATGATGAATAATACAAGGGTAAAAACCCTTATATAGTTTTAATGACCAGAATTAGGTCAAAAAGGCTGACATGGCCAGTTACACATAATATCTAATTTTTACATTAAATGTCATAATAAAACCCTAAATCAAGCTGTAAAGATGACATCATGCCCTTTTAGGGTGACGTTAGGCCTTCTTAGGGCAACGTTGGTCTCCTGGAGCAAAATGTTAGGCCTCCTTGGGCCTCTGGATCTTGCCACACGTGCCACTTGGCACACAACTGCGTCCAAAGTGTCCAAAACGTTGGGGGACGTCATGGGTGACCTGGGTGACATCATGGGACTACCAAGGCCTACATCATGGTTAAAAGGGCAAGACCCCCCTGGGTCTAGGCCTGCTAGGCTGTCCCTAGTGGAACGTCCTCCTCTCTCTCCGGTGCAAACACTTGATCTGTCTCTGCCCCTGGCTGGATTCTCAACATCCATCTGGTGGGATTTTAGCCTTATGGAGGTCCGAACTAATCATCTCCCCATGTATACCTGTCCATTGGGTGTGGCCCTGCAACATCAACAAGTACGCCCTCCATGGGCTCATAAGTCACAGGGATCATAGTAATGTCAATCACATCTAATTATCAAGTTATTTAAACATGTGCATGAAACCCCCTTTACTTGGACAAGTGCTCAAAGACGTTATGGTATTCTACAAGCCAAGTTTGGAGGGGACGCTAGGACGTCCTATTGGGCTAGTGCTCATTGGATGTGGGATGTTCCCCGGTGAAGACAAATCCAGGCCATGTAAGTAGATGAGGTGGTAAGGGATGTCTAGGCAATGGGTGCAGTGATAACATGGAAATGTATGGCTTACCCGTGGGTGCCTCTGAATAGGGTGAGTTGCACCTTGTCATGGATGCAAATGTTTCGAAGCCCATTCATGCCTTTTATCTTTTATTCTTATTGCTTTTTCTTTCAAGAGGCTAGTTAAGGGACATTGCTCTGGCGTGGTGACAATGTTACCCACAAGCATTTCGCGGAAATGAGAAGGCTGGCTCGTGATGAGACCCCCTTTCTCTTGGCTATGCCACCAAGAGCCACTACCCTGGCATGGTGACCAACTGAATGGTAGTGTCATACCGCTACATGCCCATGGACCTAATAGGTTGGCTCGTGATGAGACCCCCTATCCTCTAACTAGGTCTTGATTTATTATTTTTATGGGTCCCTCTGTTTCTTGTTGAGAAGCCTTTTATTGCTTTCTCGGGGATCCTTGGGCAAATCATCTCAAGGTTTCATTCTTTTGGATTTTATCTTTTTCCAACTACTTTTACCCTTTGGGCCTTTAGCCCCTTCTTCCCACAAGGTAAAGTACAACCCTTTGAAAGCTTGGAAAACTAGTGCCTGGACTAGTGTATGGGATGGATGAGCGGGAAAAAGATGAAAAATGGTAAGTATGGTGGGAACGGATGATGACCTTTCATGAACCCCCCCAATGGCAACTCAAACCCTATGGGAGCCAGCTTACTAGGATATCATGTCATTCTCCTCAGGTGTGGTCAAGTAGAAAGGCATAAGGTCCAAGCACACGTTAGAAGCAAAAAGAATTAAATGCACATATTAAATGTTTTGAGAATCAGGGTGACACACACCATGATACATAAACTCGTTACCTCATGGAGCAAGATCCATTTCTGTTGAAGGACCAGGTCGATGGGATGGATGTTGCTGCTGCTATTAAGGTGGAGGCGCTGAAGAAGAAAAGGATGGGCCCTCGAGGGCCAAGCTCAAGTCGATCTGGCTCTTGGTACTCCATGTCTAGGACCTATGGGCCTTGAGACATAATCTCCTTAGTTATCACTAGGCTAGGGGATAATAGTGCCAATAGACATACCTTTTGATGTGTCAGTTCTTGTATAAATAAAGGTGAATCCCCATTGAGGATTACAAACTCTCACTTGTCATCTCGGAATTTTAGCAAATGCATGTACGACTAAAGTGCGCACCTCTCTTGGGCGCTAGGTTCTAGGTTTTATAAGCACCCTCTTGAGTGCTAAGGTCTATGGTGTGGGGGATCTTCTCTTGAGTATATAGCAAAGGATTGTTGGGTTTTTCCCTTTATTGAGAAGGGTTTTCCCAGGATACTTCTTGTGTTCTTGTGCATGGTTATTCTTCTTTTGATCTTGGTTATTGCAACACTTGTGTATGGTGTTGCTGCATTTGTTTATGGTTCATGTACATGCTAAATGAAATAAACTGCATGTGCATGAGCTAAGCATCAAAATGTCAACATCCACGTGTGTGCAATTGTGACTCTCGACCAGCCTGCGCGCCTTGCAACTGCTCCCTTATGTAGCCTGCGAGTCTCATTGCCGACATCGGCTGCTGCGATCTCCTGCAGCGCTTCGCCTCCTTGTGCCTCCATGCGAACACTTCTGCTAGCTCCTTGCTCCGCTGGTTGCCTTACGCACCAACTCCATGTACTATTGTCAACGACTATCTTTCTTTATGGTGGCAAATTTACTCAGCAGCCACACGACCATAATCTCCACGATCGACTGCTCCTGCTACCACCGTCGACTGTCCTTGCACTAGTGCTAGCCCGATCCACTCCCGAGCAATTGTTTGTTTGCTGGCCGGTCCGCAGTCTATTTTTCCTCCAGTCGTTGCTCAGCGCGTGGCTACTCTGCTAGCGTTCGATGACTCCCCTATCATTGCCTGCTCACCTAGACTTCACGCAGCTACACACTTCGCACACTATAGTTGTCAACCTCCTCGACAACTTCTCTACAGCCGCCTTAGCCCACGATTGTCCCAACGCTCGGGCTCTCCTCCTACCAACTGATTCACCCTCCTGTTCATTCTGGCTGTCGATCGGTGCTGCAACTCGGTGGTTGCTCCTGTCACCTGATCGGCCTCCCCTCCACTTGCGCAGTTCCTTACTGCTATCGCCTTCTAGCCTTGACCTCTGCCACAACCGCCTCCTTCGCGTGTTGCTTTCTCCTTGCCTCGGTGCCCAACCTCAACTGGCGCACATGTCCATCCTCAACCTCCTCTTCCTCTGAGTGGCGGTTACAAGCTTTGTAGCTTGACTCTCTCTTGGCTCGCGGCTTGTTTACCTAGCGCTTTCCTTGTTGGCTTGAGCCACCGGATCCATAGCGGCCCGATCACACAACCAATGCGTGCATGCTTTCTGAGTAGTGGCTGGAGTCTATACAACGGCCGTATTGCTCTTTCTTCCCTTTTTTAAAAAATAAAAAATAAAAAATAAAAATTAAATTTACCCTGCAAATTGTAAAATTTCTCCCGCAGAAAAATTTCTCCACAGCGCTGCAAAATCTCAATCTGTGCAAATCTGGCTTCCATCAGAGTTGAAGCTTTGATACCATGGTGGAATCTGTAACCTAGCACCCGATTGTTAACTTGAATAAAAAAAATGCTTTATTAATTAACAACACAGATAATTACTCAACAAAAATCAGCGGAAGCATAAACAACAGAGACCAATCACACATTGACACGAGATTCGGTTAAACACCCTTGGAAAAACCCTTGCGGGAAAACCAGTTCTGTGATGATTTAATTGCTATAAAATCAGGGCTCCCGTCCTGGGATAATGGTCCTTCTGATGAAATACAACTGCAGCTGATAGCCTAGCCCACCTGGCTGCTATCTCCCTCGCTGCCCCCTGCACTCTTTCCTTGGCCCCTGCCCCGGCACACCTGAGTGCTCACTCACTCTTTGTGTACCATCACTATCCTTAGATCTGACTTCTAGGGCCCTAACTCGACCCTCTCTGGTAAGCACAACTTAGCTTGCTGCTAGATCACACTTAGATCTCCCTGTCTCTAGCTCAGATGGTGAGAATCACTTGTGATGTTGAGAAATGAGCCTCTCTTGGTCTTTTATAAACCCTAGCGTTTCTCTTATTTAATCCCGGCCTTTAGATCTTCTCCTCAAGATCTAGATCTGATGGTGGGGACTTAATTAATCGTTGAGATAACTGAAGTCAAGATCAATGGCTGTGACTTAATTTCACATTGACTTAAGTCATCTCCCACCACTACTAAATAGTCTAGACATATGATGGACCCTTTGACATTGCTAGACACCCCCAATGTGAAAGTACCAGCCCGATCTACACTTTCTAACATAGGTAAGTTCATTTCTTTTTCATATATGTGAAAAGGAACAATTTTCAATGGATTTGCTTTTGTAATATTTTGGCTTTTAATCAAGCTTTAAGATAATTATAAACCATGGCTCTGCTTTCTCACTTGCCTGTTTCTTGTATGGTGGTTATCAAGTGCTCAGTATATAGGTAAATGGGTTTACATCTCTGGAATAGGATTGTCCGAGTTTGCATTTTCTTTGATGTTTTTACTTATCTCCTTCTAGTGGCTTTTAAAATATTAAAAGATTTAATTCTTCAACAGAATTATGCTTAGATAGAAATATGGCATTTGGATTTCTGCTAAGCATTTGTCAGGTGCTATGGAAGCATAATGTGAAGAAGCAATGGAAAGTAGAGTGAGATAAAGGGGAACTTATACACATATTAGAGATGATTTTGGGGTTTCTACTGTGAGATCACTTACTATCTATGAAATGAATAAAAAGTTTCCAACAATGTAATGTAACTGAACATCAAGATTCAATTAGTTCCTGAGTTCCTTAGCTCTATTACTTTGTCACAGAACAGAAGTTTTTGGTTTCACGACCATTTCATCCTGAGTTGTACGAATACAAAGAACAACAGCATTTCTAAACATATGCTTTAGATAATCCTATCACACAGTGAGCTGAAAACAGATCTCTTTATAACTAGTCTGCTTTTAGTTTTTGGTCAAGATATATTTTTATGAATTAAGAATAAAATAAAATATGTTTTTCTTGGACATAAATAGCTGCATCGATATGCATGGTTAACTGAGTTTCATTCCTTGCATTGACCTTCATCCTTTTCTAATGTTGCAGCCTTTGCAATTTTGTTCATAACCCGTGAAGTTATATTGTTTGAACTGCTACACTGGCCAAAGGCTGCTGTTGTTGGATTGAATGCATTGATTGGCATTGCACTAAGTCTTCCAGGAGTGTCTACTTTGCTGGAGTCTGCTGCTTGGGTACTAGCTGCAGTTATGACAGGAACAGCATGGTCTTTCCTTTTTGTAAAAGGTGCGTATGCCTTCATAATTGAGAGGACCCCTGTCCAAGCAATTGTAAAAGCAATCATCCTTGCATCTGCAGTTCTTGGGATTGGGGAGGCTACAAAGATGAATGCTGTCAGCAGCCAACCATACACACTTAGCATGGCTGCTTTATTTGGGTTGGGGGCTGTATTAGGCTTCTTCCCTTCCTCTGTTTTTGTTGTTCTTCTATTTGCTTTAGTTCTATTCTCATCACTGGTGATGAAAAGAGATATAGTCTCTGCACTTATGCCTGTTGCAGCAGTGCTAGCCGCTGTTGCAGAGCCATGGGTAAGGGGTGTTGCTTTGGCCTTCTTCCTTGCACTTGCAGTATATGAGAATTGGAAAT
>JZKD02S0786578.1:819827-836487 GCA_000966675.3 Picea glauca | reverse complement strand
GGCATAAAACTAAACAAATTTGATGCTTTGAATGTTTTCCAAGATTTCTCGTTTTCTCCCATTCGATTGGAAGAATACAGTTGTACTTTTGTAGTTTGAGATTAGTTTCTCATTTTCTCCCACTTGATTGTAAGAGTAAAGTTGTACTTTTGTAATTTGAGACTAGTTTTAACATTGATTATGACAGTCAAAAGGGGAAGGTGTTATACTCGTTTGTCTGTATGCGATGTTAGGATAAGGTGCAAAATAATAGACTAAAGCTTCATAAGGTTTTTGAAGTATAGTGTTGTGTATGTCTGGAAAATTAATATAAAATTAAAATCTGACATATATTTATAAATATTTCCTGTGTGTGCTTAAGAACCTTTTCTAATCTTTGGATGTATAAATGTAATTGTAGTTTAGAGCAAGAAAAACTTTGTGGAGTACAAGTTCCTTGGTTGATATGATATTTTTTTCACTATGGTTTTAACATTTAACATTGTTGATGGTTTTGATATCATGCCTTATGGCCCCAGAATTACAAGCTATTATTACAATGGAATATTTCAATGATTGTTGTTTACTTAACAACATCTTTATTATGCATTACACTCTATGCACATAAGCTATTTTTAAGCAAATTCATAGTGTAGGTTTAGTTCTTAGTGTGTTTTTTTATTGAATTTAGTCCATGGGTACTACATCTTAATAATTGCAAGAGGCCACTTTCATGTTAGAAGTGCATAGTACTCTTATTTGTGACTTGTCTCTATGTTAGGGTTCTCTGTCTTTTTTGTATAAAGGGGGTTTACCTCTATATTTTGCATCTCATATCAACATAACACATTTTTTAGAGTTTTTTTTTCTCCATTACGTTTGGTCTAGCAAGTGTAATGCACCCTCCCTTGGGTGTATTAGACTCCCCATCCTTTGTATATGTCTCTCATTGTTATTACTTCGAGTTTATATCTTTCTTGTCTATGTTCCTTTTTAACTGAAGCGACTATAGTGCACATGTTTACTAGAATTGGTAATTTTTCTTTTTAACTCAAGCAACTATAGTAAGAACAAGGCTTCGATACTAGGGAAAACAAGATAACAAACCCTAGGAACGAGGAAGTTAGAGACACTAACAGTGTGATGAGAATGATAATGACAATGCATATGCAACTACAAGGATGACATCAAAATACCTTAGGAAGAACTATTGAATGAAATGAATATGAACATGAACATAAGAAAGAGTCTAGGAGAAATATTAAATTAGGTGAAGGGTATGTTGAATCAAACATTGATCAGATGTTGTGGCTACTCATCTCTCAATGTTGAGCCTTTGCACCTCTTTGAGGCCTCTTTGTATCATGATCAAGACCACGAGCATCTTAAATATCAGGATGAGAATGAGGCCCTAACAAGCAAAATCATCATCTCCAACCTACAACTTAAAGGTATTATAGTGTCACTTTGATGGTGATGATGATATTGACATTTGTTAAAGATGATTGACTTGGCTTCCAAGGTGCAACATATGTGAAATGAATATGATAGGTTGCAAGTTGCGCTTCAATATTTGGAAGGCGTAGCACACACACAATGAGCTAGATGGATAAAAATCATTGTAATGCCTATTTTAATGAATTCGTTGAAGCCTTAACCAAGTGAGTTAATAGGAACTTGGATGAGCCATATAATGATTCTAGAGGGACATTGCAGTGGAGGAATACGCATTACAAGAATATGGGGGGTTTCAAATGGACCCTCTTGAAAATTAATTTAAAAAATTGGTAAAATTGGCTAGCTAATAGATGAGTTTTGTGCAGCGAAACCATGGGGTTTATCTTTAAGAAAAAACATGAACATTGGCAGTAGACACCATCTGTCATTCTCTTAATGCTTATTGATTGTGTGCCAAAGTATTATCACAATAGAATCTATCACATGGTTTGGCATGTCTCAAGGTTGACACTAGGTTAGCCACAAATTCATTGCCTTGATATTTCTTGCCTCAATTGTGAATTAAATACCTTGCTCGTGGTTTTGAAATTGTAGAATGCAAATCCCCTATCCCTTGGAGAACAAATTAAATATCTTGCTCTTTCTTGCCTCATAATTAGAGACACTTTTATCCTCTTAGATTCATGTATCACTTTTGTAGACTTCAATATTCCATGGATCGATCAACACCATTAACAAGTGTTCTTAGCCCTCAATTTGGGTTCATTGTGTTGATTTTTCAATAAGCTAGGCTAAGCATGAAGTTCATTCCATTTTATCATTTAACTTAACCATAACCAATAATGTTGCAGCAACCAAGATCACAAGAAGAAACACCATGCACAAGAACACAAGAAGTATCCAGGGAAACCCTTCTCAACAAGGGAAGAAGACCCAACCAAAATCCTTTTTCATATTCTTCAAGAGAAAGACCTTCACCACCATTAAAACCTAGCACACAAGAGGGTGCTCAAACCCTAGAAGACTAGCGCCCAAGAGAGGTGTACACTTTTCCCAATGAAGTGTACTTGCTGAAATTTCCAAACTCACTTGAAATATATGATTCCTCAATGGGGAATTTACCTTTACTTATACTAAACTGAACTTGTCAACAAAAGTGTCTATTGGCACAACATGGCCGACCTCTCTATTTCATAATATAATTAATTTTGACCAGATTAATTATAGTTTACATTAATTAACAATTACATTAAGGTGGGGCCGATCTGTACCTTTTACATTACAATTAGGGTTACATGCAGGTCTGACTCTTGAACAATATAGCAAGGGATCTCATACACCCACTAGTGCTCATCCACTAGGGGCACATCCATATGGATGTCCATATCTCTGGCTCACTACATTACATAGAAGAACCACTTATAGTGCTCAACCACTAGGATCACGTTCACCTGTGCTCATCCACAAACATGTCCACTCAACATATCTTCTTTCCCACTGCATTACACATGAGAGTTATCTGGAGTTTTTCATCAACTCTCTGCTCAGAGGAGGCTAATACATCATCTACATTTCTGTTCTCATGACGATGCACCCAACACTTTGGGATTTCACACGTTCACCCTGTGCTCAGCCTCGGACACGTCCAACTTTGCAGATCTCCTTTCTCATTGCGTTACACAGGAGAATCATTTGGAGTTCTTCTCAACTCTCTATAAGGAGGAGGCCATCTATACGTTCCAGCTCTGTCTCAGATAGGAACCACACACCCCTCTCAGGGGCTTTCTCTCAGGTTTATAAGCTAGAGAATGTCTCACGTAGCTACAATCATCAACACTCCCTCTCAACTAGGGAGACATTCTTCATCATGCCAAGTCTCACACAGATGTACTTTGAACTTTGTCTTGGTTGGAGTCATCAACACTCCCTCTCAACTAGGGAGGCATTCTTCACCAAGTTAATTTGGTGAAGATGTCTACAATCTGCTCATGTGTAGGAAGGTATTGCATGTGTACTATTTTCCTCTGCATCATATTTCTGATATAAAGATATTTCATCTCATCATGTTTCGATCCATCAGGAAACACTGGGTTCTCAAAGAGCTTTACACACGACTCTTGGTTATCATCATAGGATCCATCTCATGGTCAAGTAAATCTGTCAGAAGCTTGTGAAGCCATATGGCTTCTCATAGACGATGCTATATACTCTGCTTCTGTGGTACTCAAGGCCAAAGAGTTTTGTTTCCTGCCGCATCAGGAAATCATGGTAAAGTTCACAGTAAGACAACAATCGGATGTACTCTTCTGGTCCACTGTACTTCACTCAATCTGTATCGGCATATCCTGCAAACTCAAGTTCACACTGGAGGCATATCTCATGCCATATCCAACTGTGCCTCATATATATCTCAATACATGCTTTACTGCTATCTAGTGAGTCTGTCTCGGCTAACTCATGGATTGACTAAGTAAATTCATTGCATAGCATGAATTTGATCTTATAGTTTTACTTGGAAGTTACCACAGACTTCCCTTCAGGTCTCTGAACAATATCTTGAACATCATTCTTTTAAGATATACTGGTATTTTTTTGTTATGGTATCTTGCCATACCTGTTCTCTTGTTACTTCTCCAAGACAAGGAGGCTCAAAATCAATGAAGTGGTTCATGATTGAAGGATAGCTCGAAAATCTCTTTTGTTTTCTCGGGAAGTGCCTTGAGGGGCTTGTATGTTCATCTGCCTCCTGTAGAGTGGGCCTAGGCAGGCCTTTTATGCCCCACTGCAATATCTCTTGGACATATCAACTGGCGCAATTGGATCAGTTGGAATAATGTCTCTTTCCCTTTGAAATGCTGAAGGGGGAGAAGGTATTGTCTCACTGTCAATCTCCATTTGAGATTCTTTGGATCTTTTAAAGGCTATTTCTTCTTCAAGGAAAACATCTCTGCTTGTCTCAATCTTTCTTTGACCAGGGATGTAGATCTGGAATGTATTCGATGATTCATTGTTTATCCCATAAATGTATCCTTTCTCCTTGAAGGGTCTAGCTTGGACTTCTTCTCTTTGGGTACATGCAAGTACATTGGGCACCCAAATATCCCGAAGTGTTCAATCTCAGCCTTCACTTCGGTGGAGGTTTGGGAGTTATGTTTTTCAAAGTCCGGTGAAGCCTCTTATTCTGAACATACACTGTGTCATGCATGCTTCTGCCCATGTAATCATAGAAAGATTCTGATCATGCATTATTGCATTGGTTGTCTCAAGGATGATTCTATTCTTTCTCTTTCTCAAATAGTTTTTGACTCCCTCTGAAGGATAAGCATCTACCTTTGTTCTTAACCTGTCTGAAACAAGAAAACAAGAGGGACCAAAACAAGAATATCTCCTAAAGGAGAATAATGAGTACATCTCTAGAATCAAAACAATTTAAGGACTGTTGTCACAACTTCAACACCTACTTGTAATGTAGCAAACTTTAGAAATATAGGTTAGAGGAATGACAATTACAACAATCAAACCCGGAGTCTTCACTTCCAGTGTGTTGTTCCTCTGAATGCACTGAGATCCTTCTGGATCCAAGACTTTAGCAAAAGGTTCCTTCGTCCTGCAATTACCCTCATGACAATGATACAAATAATATATATACAAGTGCATACCTTAGGGTGTTGATATGATTTCTCCAATGGCACATGGCTGATCTTTGTCCTCTGACATCTTCATGAAGGAGGTATGTCACAGTGACACATTTTTGTATCACCCACAATAAGTCTTCCTTTGAAGTCTTGTCCTCCAAGAACTTGAAGTTGCTTGATCCATCAAGCTTATCTTCCATCATAGTTTTGTTCATCATAATTTTAGATTCTTCACAACCCTTTGTCAACTTAGGCCAGAAAACCTAACGACTAGGCTAGGCTAGCACTTTTAGATTTTGTTGGACTTATGACTGCCAACAATAAGCCTTTGAAAGATAGGAGAACACTGGTGAGTTGAAGAGCTCCTTTAATGGGTTGCAAAATCCCTAATACTGAAATTTCTGTAGAAATTAGCGAAACCCTAGGGCCAAAATTTCAAAATGCTCGGAATTTTGATCTGAAGCTTGCTGGAGGTGCGTTGAAGGAGTTCGTACACTCCTATGCCCTTTTTAGCCCCAATGTCCAAGTGCCAAGTGCTGCAAACCTCCAAAAGAGCATGCTGTATGGATTTTCTGGGAACCCTAGGAGGGTCGTACGATTTCTGCAGAAGAGAGAGAGAGGATGGCTGAAAGTTATTTGTGCAATGGGTTCTTCAAGACCTATGCTCTGATACCATGTTGATTTTTCAATAAGCTAGGCTAAGCATGAAGTTCATTCCATTTTATCATTTAACTTAACCATAACCAATAATGTTGCAACAACCAAGATCACAAGAAGAAACACCATGCACAAGAACACAAAAAGTATCATGGGAAACCCTTCTCAACAAGGGAAGAAAACCTAGCCAAAATCCTTTGCTATATTCTTCAAGAGAAAGACCTTCACCACCATTAAAACCTAGCACACAAGAGGGTGCTCAAACCTTAGAAGACGGGCGCCCAAGAGAGGTGCACACTTTTCCCAAGGAAGTGTACTTGCTGAAATTTCCAAACTCACTTGAAAGTTATGATTCCTCAATGAGAAATTTACCTTTACTTATACTAAACTGAACCTGTCAATAGAAGTGTCTATTGGCACAATAGGGCCGACCTCTCTATCTCATAATATAATTAATATTGACCAGATTAATTATCTTTTACATTAATTAACAATTACATTAAGGTGGGGCTGACATGTACTCTTTACATTACAATTAGGGTTACAAGCATGTCTGACTCTAGAACAATATAGCAAGGGATCTCATACACCCACTAGTGCTCATCCACTAGAGGCACATCCATATGAATGTCCATATCTCTGGCTCACTGCATTACATAGAAGAACCACCTCTAGTTCTCAACCACTAGGATCACATTTACCTGTGCTCATCCACATGCACGTCCACTCAACAGATTTTCTTTTCCACTGCATTACACATGAGAGTTATCTGGAGTTTCTCATCAACTCTTTGCTCAGAGGAGGCTAATACATCATCTACATTTCTGTTCTCATAACGATGCACCCAACACTTTAGGATTTCACACGTTCACCTTTTGCTCAGCCACATGCATGTCCAACTCTGCAGATCTCCTTTCTCACTGCGTTGCACAGGAGAATCATCTGGAGTTCTTCTCAACTCTCTATAAGGAGGAGGCCATCTCTACGTTCTAGTTCTGTCTTAGATAGGAACCACACACCCCTCTTAGGGGCTTTCTCTCAGGTTTGTACGCTGGAGAATGTCTCACGTAGCTGCAATCATCAACACATTGGTAGGGACTCTTAGAGCTGTGAATCACCATTAGGTTTTGTTTTTGGTAGTTTCATGAGTATTTTTTTGTTAATGCTCTTCTCGTCAGATATTCAATGGAAAACCACTAGATATACACCATATTTATTATGTGTCCAAGAAAAACCATTGTATATTAAGTGTTTTGGTAGTGCATGAAGCAATTTTGCCCATTTCATGCATTATCGTGATGAGTATTCAAGAGGTTTTTCAGTGTCTTGAGTTTTTTGGGGTAGCGAGATGATTTAGTTAAGTAAACATGAATTTCTGTTTCTTTTGGGGCATTTGTAACTATTAACACTGAGTAAATTGTTTGGCTGAAGAAACAACTTACAGAGGTAACCACAAAACCACTTTAGAACTAGACACTAACGTATTCAGTTCAAAGAGGGATCTCTCTTGTCACTTAGTCTCTAATAGATAGGTTTTCTTGCTAGTTTGATGGATAGGTTTTAATGATTGAAGAGATTTTTATAGAGTGTTGCTGGCAAGAAGGAGAAGGATCTCTTGGGCAATGGAGTCAACCCTTGAAAACGAATGAAAACAATGGCTGGTAGGTGGAACTCTTCAAAGGAACAAAGGCTAAGTAGGTGTTGAACTTTCAATTTTAAATTTGTTGTGTAAAGTGAAAGAATAATGAAACATATAACAAAACCAGAGCACCATGAAAGATGAATTCTGATAATTTATGAATGGAACACAAAGTTTAAGTCGTTTGAATCTGAATCACCACTAAGATGAATTTCAGACCCTCTAATCTTCAATTTAAATAGATGAAAAGCAGATGAGGAAGAAGAAAACAAGATGTACATACAAATGCTAGAGCACAAACTTCATGCCACCACCATTAGAATCTGTCTTGAAAAGTTATGGACTTCTGCATTTGTATTTCATTCAGATTCAAAATATTTTTACAATATCAAGCAAAATGTCCTTGCTTCTGCCAGCCCCTTTTTACATCAAAAGTCATCATATATATAAGATCCTATTGCCACACTAGGATACTAGGAGTCGAACCACTGCCACCTATAATCATGGATCTGGTTATATTGAAGGAGAACAACTCCTAAACAACTTTACTAAAAATAGTAAATCTGATTTTGACCATCTTAAATGTAAAACAAAATATCCTTTACAATAATAGATCTTGAGTAAAATCCGAATATGTTGTTGGGATGAATCACCAAGCACACCTGGAAACCACTCTGAGGCATCCCATGCATTCTTGAGCAACTTTTCCACCTTTGCGTAGCAAACTGAAGCTACTGCTGCACAAGTGCTACCTATAACATTTGCATAGCACACTTCATTTTGTTGAAACCTGTGTAGATCCTGGTGGAAACAACTCACTGGAGACCTGTGTTTACCTCAAATATTGTATACCAATCACCTCATGTTGTCCTTTCTAATCATGTGTGCCTACAACATTTGCGTAGCGAGAGCTCGGTACGCAAGTGCTGTGTATGACAATTTACCAGTCCAAAAACTCCAGCTATGCTTAGGAAATGATTTATGCTGTCACCTTTCTATAAAAACCATTCTCCATCATTATGTCCTTTGTAATTCCTCAATGCAAGCTCCCATAATGACCACAACTTATATGACATAATCAAAACTTGAGATGACCTCTTACCCCAAAAAGAAAAAATTGTAAGGTTTCTTCACTCATATCTCTGCAATCTCAGCAAGAAGGTTCAGTCTATCTTTACCTTCTCCATCAACTCTCATTTGTAACCTTAAGGACCTGTTTGTTTTTCTTAGTGACAGATTCTACCTCTTTAAGTTCTGAATTTGCTTGGATAAACGTGCATTTTTCTTCAATTTTAATTGGGGAATTTAAAGTGCTTCACAAGCATTTTCGATGGTTGGTCCACATTCTTGGAAATGACTTTGTATACTCTGTTCTAATGACTCGTTCTCTTCTCTGAGCTAGATAATTAGGTCTTGGGCCTCCCTTAATTATTTATTTAGCCACTTCACAGTTTTCTCACCCTCTCCAGGTGATGTATGAGCTTTTTCAATTTCTGCAGGTTGGCCCTGCACATCTACACTATTTTTCTTGGTTGAGGACTTTGTTACAGGAGTTGAAGGTTTGGCTAAAACTGCAGTCTTGGGGCTTTGCAAAACTTCCTTCTCCTTTGATATTTCATTTCTAGAATCTTTCTTAATTTGTGGTGTCTGTGCCTCAGGAGTCTTCTCTGCCAGCTTCCTTTTCAATTCTCTGCTCTCATGGTAGAACTGAGCTATGACATGCTGAGCTTCTCTAAGTTGCTGCTGCATCTGCCTGACCTTTGAATCATTCTCCTATGACTTCACCTGTTCTTCATCCATCTCTTGAGCTGCAACTTCAACAAAATTTTTCTGTACCATAGGTGCGGAAAGTCTTTTGGCAGCTGACCTTATGATTGGTCTGTTGGGTGCCTATGTCTCTTTTGGCTCATCAGTGAATTGTAGCCTCCTACCTCTCTTTAGAACTGGATGGCTTGGTGATGGGCCCTCAATCTCTTTTCCCTTTCCCTTTTCAACAACACTTCCTCCCTTTCCTCCTGAGCTATTAGAAGCCAATCTTTTAGTGGAAAAAGGGAGTATCTCCTTTGGGATCCGGGGGAATGTTTGCTGATTTCAAGAAGGAATCGCAGTCCCTGTTCAGTTTTCTTAGCTCCTCAATCACAGACAACTTTACCAAGGAGAAGTGGAACATGCTACTCTTAAGTTGTTCAACCCCGGGTTGGACTTTATCTGCCATTTTGTCTAAGCTTCTATACAGGTAAAAAGGTAAGTTAATGGGGTTTTTTCCTGTGAAATGCACGAGGAGTCTTATATGGTATTGGTACACCTCGTCAAACCTATCCTCACAAGTGAAATACCTTTGGATTACTCTCAACAACTTCTCATAGGGTTCCAAAACATACTCCATGGGGATAGTGGCACCATTCTTTTGCTTTCTATACTTAGGCCTGAGGAAATCAATATAAAACATAGGCTCCAGAGGCATACCTTTGAACCATTTCTCTCCCTGTATTGGAATCTTTGTTGCGGCTGCTATGGTCTCCTTTGATACTGGAAAGGTGACCTCTGCAATGGTTGTCTTGACACCATTAAAGTTCAGGTTGAACTCCTTTGCCAACTGAACGTTATACCCCTAGATTCTTTCACAAAATCTCATACGCCCGGCCTGGTCAAAAGACACTCTGTAGGCAAGGTTTGAGTTTACCAAAGTCAAATCTTGTGGCTCATACCTAAGCACATTTCCTCCCCTGTACTTCTTCTTTTCCTGTGTTGTCATGGCTCTATGATTTTTTCTTTGCAAGGTAAACTTTCAAAACTGTTTAAAGCAGATGGGTCTTCGAAAGTCAACATGCAAACTTACTCACAATTTAGTAGGGCTAGGGTTTTTGCTTGAAATAAGTGTAACATGTTTTCGTTGTATGAGAGGAAAACTATTCAGGACATAGGCTAGCATAAATAACAGGATTCAATGGTTTTTACATAGTAATACAAAGAACAAGGAATGTGTAGCCAAAATCACAGTAGCAGTCTTTGCGTAGCGAGGAATACTACACAGAGTTTGCGTAGCAAGGGGAGTTTACATAGGATTTGTGTAGTGAGGGAACTGTTTGTGTCGCAGAGGATTTTGAAGCTTGCTCGAGAGGTCATGGCTTATGCACAGGTTGAGGGTGCATGCAAATGGACAAAAATGGGGCAAAGGTGCATGCACGAGTGGATAATGAGCGGATTTGAAAAGGAAAGTACTCGTTTATAGATGATAAGACTTCCCAAGCCAATTCAAGTAACTTGTGCAACGAATTTGAGCAACACGCACATGTTTTGAGTTTGCCAACAATACAAATGACATGAGACGTGATCAATGTCCCTTTTCTGATCCCATTTGAACAATGATACCTTTGACATGACTTTCATCCCTAATCCATGACTCGATTTTGACACATAATTTTCCATTTTGTGACATGATTTCCCATTTTGTGACATGATTTCAAACTAGTAAAACAAGGACCTTTACAAATCTTTCAACATGATGGACTCTTATACCCCTTTGATTCCTTGTTTTTCATGATGATGTATTATGAAATAGACACAAAACCTTTTGACTTAGACCTATGACTTAACTCTCCTTTGACATGCATATTTCCCTTTATTTGATCAATGACCTAAGGTTTTTAAATCAGCTCATGAAACATAACACACTCACGGTGACTCATTTAGGAATGCCTTAGTCTATCTAAGACCAAGGCATGATTATGAAAACTCATAAAAAAACCTTTAACCCTACACCAAAAAACAAAGACGCTAACATTAAGGTTATTTATTTGAATACTGTATGAAAAATAAAAACAAAAGTCATATCACTACGGTTATATTGATATGGTATGATGTAGAATAGTTATGAAAAGAGCAATGGTATTTGCTTGTGTTCCTTATACTATAAATGAATATAAAATAACAAACCTTTTTAATGTCATTCTAAATATTGCCTTTACTGCTTTTGAAGTTTACATTACTATTTACAAAACCTATTAAACCATCCTCAACACAAATAACAAAACCCCTCTTAGTATTTTATTTTAACAAAGATATAATTAGAAAGATAAAAAATGCATATGTGAGGTTGACAAACCAATTTACAAGTAACCATGTTTACCAATTTATTACAAAACCATGCAATCTCTTAACATAATACCTTCTCAATGTGATTCCTTGTACTGATTTGTTTTTAAAAATTAAATTACAAAGATACAATATGTATATGTGAGGCTCATACATGAAAATGCATGTACATAGCTCTTTTATCATGTAGATTGTCTACCACTATATTACCAAAGAGTTCAATCCCTTGACTATATTGTTACATGAACTTAAATCAATGCTATAATAATTCCTTCACCTATACCATCAATAAACACTATTGAGTATATTTTTATTAGTTGGGGAAGCAACATTAAATTGTGGGAGGAGCAATAAATAAATGACTTATATTTTTATTAGTGGGAGGGGCAATAAGGGACTTGCAATTATTGTTGTAGAAGATGGTGTCTATGTCACATGTAATCGATGGATGCAAAGTTTTTTTATTTAGTTCACATTTAATATTTAATTTATCACCTTGATGGCATATGCTATTCTATCTGAACTATTCAAAGCCCTATAATACTAAGAGATCTATCACCACCAACAAATATTTTCTTGGTGTTACATTAATTAAGAACATAAAATATAGATTTATCCTTAGCCATATGATAAGATGTTCTAAAATCAATAAACCACTCATTAGAAGAAGTGGAAGTTGCATTGAAGGAGAAACCGGAACCAGAAAGTGCATGTCCATAATAATAATAATAAGAATAAGTATCAATACTGATGTTGTGCTTCTTCTAAGCTGTCATTTTCTTAAAACATCTCCCAGTGAGATTTCCATGAGAAGTAGTTGGTATTGGTAAGAAAAAGATCACTGGGAGATGCTATATTAAAATATGTAGAAAAAAATGAATTTGATGGTCTGGATGGAAAGATTTCGAAAAAATGAGTTGTTCAAAAAATGGCATTGAAAACAAATTTTGGATGTGAAAGTTATTCCCTTTTGAAAAAATGTATAAATAGTAACCAAAGAGCCACACGAAAAGTAGAAGTTGGCCCATGTGGTGATGCTCCTTTTAATTGTACCTATAAGATCACTTTTAAATAAGTTACTTATGAACTGACCAACTTTTATAGAATAAACGAGAATCAATTTTACAATGAATTTACTTTGTAAATGAAAGTTACATGCAAAATAACTTAAAATAAAATATTAAAGTTATTTAATAGTGATTCTCTTTTATAACTTAAGTGAAATGCACTTTACAATCAATGCATGAACATTTTTCAAAAAAAGTAACAAGAGAGACTTGAACTCAAGACCTTTTACTAAGTAAAGTAACTTTTAACCAAGTGAGCTAGTGCAAAACATATTATATTGTTTAAAAGGAGGATTGAGGTTGTTGTTGTTGCTGTTGCTGAAAAACGTGTTTATAAGAAACTCTTTTCGATCAAGAAAAAAAATTCGTTTATCGACAACAAGGGTTAGATATCAGTTAACTTACTCGGAAAATGCAAGTTTTTCCTCTATTTCTGATTTACCGAGATCGCATATAGTGCATGAAAAAGAGCATACGTAGACAAAAAAACTCTTTTCGATATGTTTATGATTTGTCAATATCGCACAGGGAATGGGTAAAAGAACATATGCAGATTGAAAAGAGTAGCAACTCGGAAATTAAAAAAAAACTGAAAACCAAAATAAAACCGAAATATTAACTCTGTAAAAATTAAAAAAGGGCGTATTCAGACTTTATACCTTCGGATATGATTGAAACGACCGTATCTTAGGAAAATGGAAATATTTTCGAATGAAATGAAAAACGTTTCAGGTTGAAATGGGCTCTCCGAACTCAATGGAACAATCCTCTCAACCCAGAAATGTACGTAAATGGTAGAAACTAGAGATGAGACAACACAATTTTACGATCTCGATCTACAACATGAGCAAGTATTCAAATGTGCTCTAATACCATGTTCGAAAAGATATGTATTCCAATAGAGGACGAACACCTTCAATAACTACTCACACAATCAGATCCAAGATCAACACACCGATGTTTTGACGTGGAAAAGCCCCTATGGGTAAACATCCACAACCTCGACCAATGTGGCACTTGGAGCTATTTATTAATGCAAAAGAAAAATATTACAGAGAGATTTACAAGAGAATTTATCGCAATCAATCATTGGAAAATGACCCTCCATGCTCTTTAAATAGAGATCATAGACCAATCGGGTGCTATGCCATGTATCAATGTAGCCATTAAGATCAAGGAGAATATGATCAATTGGATCACTCTATGTCAGGAACATATAGTGATCGTCATATTACCTAAATACAAATGTATACTAAGCATACTAAAGAAACACACTTTTTACCTAACAACACATTAGGCCAAGTTGATCTTAAGTAACGCCTAAGTGTCTAAATATTCTAACATTGTCACCAAATTCTGCTCCTTAAACCCATCTCTCCACTTTTTTCATTGGATGGCAAAAATGTCACATTTCCTTGGGTTGTTACTACATATTTCTCAAACAGGAGGAGACTCCTTTGAATCGCTTTGATTTTGCAGATGACGCAACAACCATTACACTAGTGACAATGCTCCATGGTACTTCCCATTCTAGGAGAAATAGATTAGTCATCATTAGGAACCATGGAATAATCACGATCACTTAGAGCCTCTAGCGGGATGGAGTGCAAATAATTCCATCATAGATGACCCTCTAGTTTAGTTGGTTTTCTATTTCCAAAGTGAGTTGGTCCCTTGCTTAATTGTTCACCAAATTCTACTCCCTAAACCATCTCTCCACCTTGTTGATTGGATGGTTGAATAGGTCACATTTCCTTGGGTTGTTACTATGTATTTATCCAATAGGAGGAGTCTCCTTTGAATCCCTCTGAGTTTGCAAAGGATGCCACAACATTATAATAGTGACAGTGCTCCATGGCACTTCTAATTCTAGGAAAAATAGATCAGTGATCATTAGGAACCATAGAATGACCACTAACACTCAGAGATTCCAAAGGGAAGGAGTGCAAATAATGCCATCATAGATTACCCTCTAGATTAATATCTCACTTGTTGAAGATGTCTTCAATGATAGGGAGGTTCTGCATCAAGTCATGGATGAACTAGATAATCCCACACATAGGAACCATGGTAGTTGAAGTATGCTTATTTAAAGAAAAATGAGAGATGCATACAAATGTTGGGTCTTGAAACCATTTAATACGCTACCTCCACCTCACTACCATGATATGATGGATGCAATGGCAGAGAGATCCCATTCTTAAACCACGTCACTTCAAGTGAGGGGGCACACGAAGACTCTTAGATCTCCCTCCCCCTCCTTTACCCATAATCACTCTTCTTTCATTTGGGCTCTGTGGATTGCTTGGTAGTGCACCTCAACATTTAACATTAGTAGAACCTGGAAATAGTGAATTTGTTTGATATAATTTCTCATAGATATGCATTGATTGGATATTTCAACGATATTTAGATTGGAAATAAGTTTTTGAGAGAGGTCGTTACAGGTATTTACAGTTCAATATCCAATCAACATCACCTTTTGAACCCCTTTGCTTCAAAGAAAATTAAGTCCTTGAAGGATCGCAAGTGTTTCTACTTCATTGTTAGTGGTCATACCTAGTCTTTTCCCAAACTCTAAGACATTATGTCCATCGAGATCATAGATAACCCTCCTTCCCCCACTCCCCCATACATATTTCCCTTGGATTACCTTTTGAAGCTTCATTGAAGAATATATTTTGTTGCTTTCCGTTGATCCTCCATTCTTTGAAATATGTTACCTCCATCTAGATATACTAGTTTTGATCCTTTTGTGGTCACTTGATCATTTTCGAGGTTCTTGTGGGAAGTCCTAAGAGGAGCGAGCAGAGTCAAGGTCACTCTCTAGGTTCTCACACCAAGGATTGAGATGGACCAATTCTATTGATGGAGATTATCTCGTTCATAAGTGACCTTACCTGGTCTACCATTTTTGTAGTGGAACTTCTATTTTTAAAAGGGTATGATTCCTAGCTATCCATAATTTCCAAGAGATATATTTTGACATTGTCATCCATTCTCTTTCCATCAATGGTTTGTTGGCTGTGTGCCTATTGTAGGATTTTTTCCAAGGGAGGATCAATTGTCTCCAATATTTAGGTATATACATTTGTATTTCGAGATCTTTTTAAGCATGGCTTCAAACATGATGTTTAAAGGCACGTTCTAATATTAGATGAAGCACTGATATAAAACACATATTATGGGGCCTTATATGTCCCACTTTCAAATATTATCCATTGTCAAAATCTTGTTCTACACCATGATCCAACAAAAAAAATCCAAACTTGGGTAGGAAATCACCCCCTCAGAGTTTTTTCTAGAACATTGATTTGGGAGGGAGGATTTGTCTTGCAATGATGGATTCATATCCTTTATGGATGGTGTATATTTCCCTAATTGGTCCCCATACTATTTAGTACATGGTGCTTTGATTTGTTAGGGATTCTCCACAAAGAAGGATAAGAAAGATAAATAAAGGTTCTTTAAGATCATCTGGAGGTTGGAAGCATTTCCAACTTACCTATTTCCATTCATCACATTGCTGCTAGTTAGAGAGATAAAAGAGGGAGTGGATACCTCGAGCAATAAACTAGGGGTGAATTCCTTCTACATCTAGTGTTTGGGAGAGGGGTGGACAATCAAGGATCTTGTCTTGCTAGAGCCAAATAAATTTTACATCCCAGGCACTCATGAGAGGGAAGCTTGGAGAAGAGCGTTGATGCCTTGTAAAGTCTCCAAATGGGAGATCGTTTCAAGTATGACAGTGGTTCATCTAGACACTTTAATATGTTTCAACCCAAATATTTGTTGTGTATCAAAACTTTCTCAATATGAACTTGCAAAATACCTTTATTCCTTGAGCCCGATTCATGTGTGTTGGATCTCACATTCTCTTTTGTCGTACAAAGTTCTCACTTTCTTTAATTCAACAAGTGATTCTTCTTGCTTGTGGTGTTTCCTCCTCATAAAATAAATCTCACGATGTCTTTTTAGATCCTTTGCATGACTCTTGTTGGTGCCTGAAGATCCAAGCATACAAATATTGGTAAATATAAGAGGATGACCTTTATAATCACTACTATTCTCTAAGGATTGAGCCATTGGGATCCCTAGTCGGACATATTGGTATTAATTGTTTGGAGGAC
>JZKD02S0786578.1:799150-811526 GCA_000966675.3 Picea glauca | reverse complement strand
GTCACAACGCGCATAAATCATGGCGTGACAAGTTGCCAATCCAACAGACAGTCCAGATAAATAGCATGCTTCCTCCTGGGAATTAATATCCACACAACTTTGATCCGAGCCTTACTTCTTCACCGTTGATCCCTCCTTTTAGCAAACGACCTGATATCCTCGTCGTACAACTCTTCTCCACTCTCAATCCACGGTTGGGACTTAATCAAGGAGTTAGGCAAATGATTGAGGTTACTCCAGACTCTGCAGTGGATCCGATGGTTCTCTTATGGACTGATCCAACGATCCTCAATATTTATCGCATGAAATGATATGGATCGTTGATCCAATAGTGATCAACGATTCACATTATCTCTTAACCCTCTCTTCATGCATAATGATCCTTAGATAGACGATCACTGTATATTACACCAATTAATCCAACGATCCACATTCATTCACTTCAAAGAATGACGATATGACTAGATTCTTTGTTGAAAGATGGAATTTGGCTTCAATCCGACCTATGAAAGCTATAATCAATGTTCTTTTCACCATCCTGCAGTCATAACTCGATCTGCAAACTGATCCAAACTTGCAAACATTCAATTAACCAAATGTGAAGAGTTATATAAGATTATAAAGAACCACTAATAAACCTATAACAAAGATGCTCATTCCATGAACAAAGATTTCTCGGGTAACACTTGAAACAAAGTGTCCTTTCCTTCATTAACCATATGCACACTTACTGTACATGAATTTACATAAGGCATTTCAATGCCTTCTTGACCTAGATTACATTCAATAGGGTTTCCTCTCTTTGGCCCGATTTCTCTCTAAAAATTGGCCACTTATCGAATGCCTCTAAGGTTTACAATATTATACACAAGGACTCTGAAACCAATTCTGGTTCAGATCCACAATCCTCTCAACAATCAATCCCTTAGGATCCTCTCAGATCCACAAACTTCTCACTCAACTCCTATTTTTAGGATTCACAAATCCCTATGAGATCTAAGTAACTCTAGATCTCTCTCATTTCCCAATCCATCTCACGTTCTCATACATTTGAGAACATTTACAATCAAATCCTCACTTCCATTATCAAACTCCTATCATATGTCTCTCTTCTAGAAATCATAAAACATAGGAAAATAAAACAAACATGAGGGAACCAACTCCCTTAGTGAAATGAAATCCTCACTTCCATTATCAAACTCCTATCATATGTCTCTCTTCTAGAAATCATAAAACATAGGAAAATAAAACAAACATGAGGGAACCAACTCCCTTAGTGAAATGAAGACCCCCCTAGGTCTTGTCAAAATAATGATTTGGAGGTAGGATGCTCCTGCATCACCTCAACAAAGTGACCATATTTATGACAAGTGTTGCATTTGAAAGGAAGCTAGTCACAATCCAATTGCTCAAGGTGAAATCAAGAGACGAGGATAATGTTTGTAGCTTCTAGGAGTCCTTTCGATAGGTCAAAATTTACACAGATGCGAAGACAGGAAAACATTCCAGCCTCGAGTTTAATCTTGTCAATGCACTTTCTAGTGTGTTTCTAATTGATTCTAAGGATTGATCATTAAAGCAATGCAAGGGTAACTGAAAGAGGCACACCTAAATTGAAATGGAAGAAGGGAGATCAACCTACATGTGAAAATCAAGTGACAAATGATTGAGGTACATTCCTCGAGGCCCCATGAAGTAAGTCCTACTATGAAAAATGAAATCACAATCCTCATTTTGTTCAAACAAGAAAGGCAAAAAATTATTTGCCACAAAAGTAGTAAGAAAGCTTACCCTTATCAGAGGCATTCAATTATTTAGTAACCATTGTTCCATTGCCCAAGGTGAAGGCCATAGGCCTATACACATTTCACAAGGTTTAACTTGGAAATAAAGTAAGTTTTAACTAAGGATGAACTATGGGATTGAATTGCTTGATCAATGTGCGTTCAACCGGGACAAGACATTTTCTTGGGGGTCGTTAGGATCAATTTCACGTTGGATAGTTTGCTCAGTTTTCTTGATGAATCTCAAGAGGGTGGGTTTGTTCACAACAATGGGTGGTTTTGTTCACAATAATGGATTTGTTGGCAACACCAATGAGGGTTTCGAAGGCCAAGGCCTCATCAAGAGAGGGAGAGTTGATAGAGCTCCCTGCATGCAGAACCACAATCATGAGCAGAGGTGGAAAGTGGCTCAGGTTTCTGAGGAGAAGTGACTAGCAGTCCATCTCCATTATCTCCATGCCAAGTCTTATTAACATTAAGATAATAATAATTATTATTTTTAAAGAAACAATTAGTTTTCGTATTATAAAAGGGATTGTAGAGAGGGAAAAACAACCAGATTGTACAAAATTCAAAATGCCCAAAAAACTCCAGCAGATAATAGGGCTGACTGGTCCTCATTAGGAACAGATCCTCTGCATTGTTTACAAGGAGAATGCTACTATCCTTCCAAGTGTAGAGTTTTACATATGAGAACAACAAAAGATTGAATTTACATGGCATGAAAAACTTGAACTAATTGAGCTTCATCTCGGTATCAACTGCTGCGTGACGATCCTCTTGGATGAATTGCTCTAGTTGGTGAAGCAGAGGCCGTAAAACTTCACAGGAAGCATGTGATATTTAAGAGGGGATTGGATGGAGTTTCTTTGCGGTGCCCATCTGACTGCACTGGAGAGCCTTGCTGAGGGACTGGATCTGATCAGAATGCATTTTTATCTTTCTAAGAACTATTGCCATTTCTTTATCTCTTCTTTCTTCCCTTTCCTGAAACTTCTGTTCCAATTGGGCATGGGATGCACGAAGAGCCACCAATTCTTGTTGCTTCAGCTTTATCTAACCCTGCGTTCCGTCCATTTTACAATTGCACAATGACTGACTCCTTCGCCACATACAATTTGAGCTGGGTCTGCTAGCACTGAACCGAAAACGACAACAACTGAGAAATCTGACGAAACTGCAGACGGAGATAATGCCAAGAGAATTCCAAATATGGTTCGTTCCTTTGCTTTTATAATCATCTCCGAGTCAACGATCACAATGACACTCAGGGAATTGTCTGCTTTCATCAGTTTCATTCCCATATACACAACCGATACTTCTTCCTGATTGTTTGAGTTGAACCCCATTCCCCATGCATATTTCGTAATCTTATTTCCTTTAGGATCATAAATGACACCCCACGTCACACTTGCTGCCCTTGGGTTTCCTTCTGAAGCCCCATCAAAAAATAAAATCATTTTTTCTTGCATTTGCTTCCAAAGAGAAAATTCCTTATCAGAGAATCTAAGCTGCTAATGGAGGCTGGGAGGGGAAGCTTTAAGAGGAGAAGGAATCTGAGAGTGTCGTTGGCTGATGACGCTATTGATCGATGCTTGTTCACTGCAATCAAGATCAGAGAGGGAACCTGGTTTTCTGTCTTTGGCACATAATACTTTAGAAAGGAGATTGCAAGCTAGCGACTGAACTCTCGAAGGTGGAAGGAACTTATTCTGGAATATAGCCTTGTTTCTTGCTAGCCATATCTCCTAGTAGATAAATTTGGGCACTGCCTTCCATAGACACACAAAGAGTGGTTTTTTAATGAAGCTGCCAACACATCTTCTTTTCCAGAAAATGAACATGTCATGCCAATTGTTGGGAAAGGTATGGCAAAAATGGAGGTCTTTATATAGTTGATCCCAAACTTGCTTAGAAAATTCACATTAAAAAAAAAGATGATGGATTGTTTCAGCAACGAATTTACACAATACACACCTCGAGGGACCTGCAATTCCTCTTTTCTGTAGATTTTTAGCTGTTAGAAGCTTATCTTGTACTATGATCCAACAAAAATCATTGATTTTAGGTAGAGAGTCGCCTCGGAAGATGTGAGCCCAAAGCTTAGAGCGAGGAGGACCGAGGGAATTTTCTATCAGGTGTTGAAAACCTCTTTTGACGGAGTAATCTGGGTCACCTCAACATCAACCATATTCCAAATGGGAATCAATGGGGACACATCCGGCATGAAGACATAGCATTTTCGGAACCAAATAAAGCAGATGCTCTGGAGGGGAGATGTGCTTCCATCCTTTACATTTTTTGTTAGCTGCCCAAAGCGAGAAATATTCTACTTTGTGAGTCCTTAACTAATGCTCCAATCCTTCAGGGGGATCAGATCCTCGTTCCCCCTAGAGGATCTTTACCCATGATGTTATCGGTCCATATATTGATTGATGCTCCATTTCCTGGAATCCATGAGAGCTTAGATTGTAATAATGGCGTAGTTGATTTAATAGTTTCTAGAGAGGAGAACCTTTAGAATTTGGAAGGGGAGCATCGAGACTTCAAGATTTGGGGTTGCTGAAATATTTGGATAAGAGAACATTCTTCCACCATTTTGAAGCTTCTAAGACAAGTTGCCAAGCTATTTTTGCACCCAAGGCTACATACATTAAGGTTGAATCTCCTATTGCTAAACCACCTTTATCTACCAGTTGGAAAACCATTTTCTAGTTAACCAAACGAAACTTCTTTGTATTTGTTTTGCTCCCTTCCCAGAAAACTTCTAATATTTTTGGAGATTTTTTCAAGCACACCTTTCGGTGCCATAAGGGTTGCACATTGAAATATGTTTAGTGAAGAAAGACCATATTTTATAAGATTAATTTTACCTACTAGATTTAGCCATCATGCACCGCAATTCTGAATATGAGTTTCCATTTTTCCAAGCACTTCATGCTAAGCATGGGAGGTAAGGGACTTTAGAGATATTGACATGCCTAGGTATTTGAAGGAGGACCAATTTCCTCCAACAGGAAAATGAAAATTTTGGAAATAGCTAATTGAAGTTCCTCTGACATGTTCCAACCATAAATTTGACTTTTATCGTTATTTAGCTTTCCCCTTGATGCCAAGAGAAAAATATCAAGGGTCTTTTTAAAATGCTTGGCAATGATGGTCGAGGTAGCCCCCAAGAGAAGGGTATCATCAGAAAATTGAGAATGCTTAATTTCCTTTACACCCCGAGCTAAATGCCAACCAGGAAGAGAAACCATTTTGCATTCAACTTTTAATTTCCGACTGATAGTTTCTTTCATTAAAATAAACAGAGAGGGGGAAAGAGGACAACCTTGATTTAATCCCTTGCTCAATTGAAAGAACTGAGATGGTCTGCCATTTATCATGGGGGCGATCCAAAGAGAGCCGATGCAAGCATAGATCCAGTCAATGAAAGCTTCAGAGAACCCAAATTTGTGAAGATTCGAGAAGAGAAAGGAATACTTGACTCTATCAAAGGTGTTTTTCATGTCAAGTTTTATAATTATTTCTTTTTCCTTATGAACCCTACTTGTGTAGATCGTCTCTTAGACAAGCAAAATATTGTCTATGATTTGTCTATTCTCCATAAAACCTCCCTGGTTTTCTGAAATTAATTTGGAGAGTAGAGGTTTAATTATGTTGGCTACCATTTTTGTAAGAACCTTGTAGGCTAAGTGGCAAAGAGAGATTGGTCTAAACCTGGAGAAATTGGATGAATTGGTCTCTTTGGGAATTAGAGATAAGAAGGTCGAATTGGTTGCTCCACCTATTTTTTTTTTTCTTTACCGTAAAGTATAATTTAACATCCTTTTCAAATCAAATTTAATTATTTCCCAAAATAATTTAAAAAAATGGATGGAAAACCCATCAGCCCCAAGGGATTTGCCCTAGCCCAATCTCCATATTGCTTGTGAGACTTCTTCTTCACTGATTTCCTCGATAAGAGTGATATTTTCTTCTTCAGTTATACACGATGGTATATTTTCCAACATGACTTGTTCTCTCATTTCTTCCCCCTCCTCACTTTCCTGTGTATATATATTTCCAAAATGTTGCACAATTGCTTCCTTGATCTGGTCAAAATTGTCCAAGACCTTCCTTGAATCCACTTGAATTTTTTGAATTGTATTCTTATTACACCTTTGTTGTGTTTTCTTGTGAAATAAGTAGGTGTTTTAATCCCCCGATTGCAGCCAGAGACTACGAGATTTGAGCCTCCACTCTTCTTCTTCTTTTTGGAAATATGAATGCAGATTTTGATATGCTTCCCTTTCTAGTTTCAGAGAGGTTTTAGTCATCTCCTTATCTTCCATATCTAATTGGATTGCTTCTATTTTTCAATTCTCGAGGTTCTTTCCATAAAGAGGGGGAGGTGTTGTAGGAGGACTTTACCCAAGATTTTAGTGCTGCCTTGATTTCTCTTAATTTACTCTCCCATACAAAGTTGGGGGAACCCTGTATAGGGGAGTTCCAAGTTTCTTTGTCAAGAGAGATGACATTATCATGTTGAAGCCATAGGGGGTTGAAACAGGAAGGAATAGGGCCAAAGTTTTGAGGGGGGGATAAGGAAAGGGAAATGAGATTATGGTCTGAAAGGGGAAAGGGGGAAATACTAGTGGAAATTGAAAAGGGAAGGAGAATGAAGTCACTATGTATGAGGAAACTGTCCAAGCAGGCAACAATGTAACCAAGGCCAGAACATTTGTTGCTCCAAGTATAATTCCCTTTAGAAGGTTTAATATCTTGAAGATCCCAATTAGAGATTAGATCTTCCATATTTTCTCGCATTGGGTCTCGAACACAACTACCACCTCTTTTTTCTGAGTTTTGGAGGATTGTATTGAAATCTCCCCCTACTATAACAATGGCTATTTCCAAATTTTCCTTGATGGAAAACAATGAATTCAAGCATTATATTTTGTCCATATATCTATTGGGCATATAAATATTAAAAATGTAAATTCTAAGTGTTGAATCTCTATTACGAAGGACAATAAAAATCCAATGGTTTGCACAGAGATATACTTCAAGTTCCCATTGTGACCAACCCACAAAGTCATAATACCCTTGGATGCTCCTATTGAGATTTTGGCGATTCTGTCACCATTTTGCATTGCTTTTGTCCCACTTTGAACTACTTCTGAGTCATCCATTTTAGTTTCCTAGAGGATAATTACATATGGATTCTCGAGTTTAATAAGGTCTGTTAGGGCTTCAACCTTTGTTTTGTTGCCAAAGCCTCTACAATTTTAGGAGAGGAATTTTGTTACATTTGATTTGAGGGAGCCCACTCACTTGAGACAGGTGGATTAGGCCCCTTGCTACTTCCATTTTTTCCCATGTTACTTAGGGACCTTTCTATTGAGTGTTGTTTCCCAAGGGCCTTCTCTTTATTTGTTGGTTCTTCTCTTGAATATCAGTTTGTCTTTCTTCCTAATTGTGGGTTCTTTCTTGTGGAATCTCTCCCTCCTCTACATTTTGATGAGGCTTCCCCTTGGGGGGTATTCCTTCGACTATGAATGGCTGATCTCCTGCAATAGGGTTCCCTTGTTGCTTTCATTTTCCTCCAGTCGACTTCATCTCCTTATGGGTCCTAAGAGATGCCTTCAAGAGGGGTAGTGCTTGAGGAGCTTGGATTGGGGTCTACATTCCCTTCATCTTCCTTCCCAATTGCGGATTCGACCAGACTTGTAAATTTATTTGATATTTCCAGATGCGTTTCTACTTGGCCTTTGGAGCCTTGGCTCCCTCAATTTATTCTATTTTATGTAGGGTTTGCCACAGATGGAGGATTTTGGATAGGATTGGGAGGGTGAATAGGGTTTGACGACCTAGGAGCATGCCCGATGTGTTTCCCAATATTTTCTTTCTTTCAAACTTGTTGCCATCCATCTTCTGATTCTTCCCTTGGGACTTCCTGATCCTATTTATTTTTGGGTAAATTCCAAGCGAAGTGCCCATATTTGTGGCAAGATTTTCATTTGAATGACAATTGTTCATAATTCAACTTTTACAAATGAGAATACCCATCCAAAGAAGGTTTGTTAACTTCGGGAAACCCTTTTTCCAAATATATCTCAACACAAATTCTGGCACAGACATACATTGCTGGCTTAGGCTCAGACTTATAAATATATTTTCCCAGGGAATATCCAATACATTTTAGAACATCATCTCTCCAACAATGTAGGGGCAGATGAGGAAGGCGAACCCAGACTGGGACTAGAGTTGGGATATCAGTCTTCAGATCGAAGTCCAGAGTCCATCTATTCAAGTACAAGTTTCAAGATCCATAAAAATAAGGCCCACTATGAAAATGAGATCTCTATCTTCTTTGTGTTCAAAAAAGAAAGTGTAGAAGTCCTTACCACAAAAAAATGATTAAGTCTTCCTCTTATCAGAGGTTGTCAGTTTTGCACTATCCAAAGTTCCACTTGGCAAGGGGAGGACCAAAGACCTGTAAATTGGCCAACAAGATGCTTGGACGCATACACTAAAGCTTTACAATGAGTTGCGACCCTGGGAATAACAATTTCTGGGATATGGTCAAGTTTTTTGATGAATTGAGAATGAATGGAGTGAGTAGTAGGGTTCCCTAGAAAGCTGATTAAATGTCTAAAGGCTTCGACATCTACTTCAAACTTAGGTGGAGGGTCTGGATCCTCTCCTAACATGCAAGTGAGGGCTAACGAAGGGTTATGATGACGATATAGGGTTTCTATACATGATTTCCTCAAAGCCTAAATTACATACACACCATTATTAGCATGGAAATAATAATAATTATTATTCCTTTGATATTGATATTTTATTACTTATTAATGCAAAACAAATACTTAAATATTTATTACCTAATAAGGTGTTGTATGCACAACATGCCATTGGCTCTCCGGAGAGAATCTTAATGATGCATTGAGCTTAGTCATAATCCATAGCTAATTCATATCTATGCATATGATTTAAGACGGATTAACATAGTTGGAAATAATTAATGGGTAAAATAATTCATTTCAAAGGTTGATAACTTTATACTTATATAGAATCCAAATTTTACATTTCCATTTGATAAACAAGTCTTTTTTATTATATAATTTACTTTTACATATACTTGTCCTCCACAAAACATGTACACACAATTTGGGTGAGTATAACATATGCATAGCTATGATTTGACAAGTCACGTCCCCACGAATTTAGTAGATGCTATACAAGGCTATATGTTTGGTAGGAGTTCTTTTGAGCCTTAGTTGATTCACTATTCACTCTATTGATGCTATACATGTCTATTAGATTGAAATAGACATGTTGATTCACTATTCACTCTATGTTAAGTGGGTGCATTAAGAATTGACTCAACGAAATGAAGGGTGAGCTAGTTGTAGCACATACTAAGAATCTCACGGTTATTTTGTGAAAAATACAAACTCAAAAGGTTATAGGTATACATAGGAAAGTTATACATCCTAATGAAATGAGTTGTTAAGGTATTTTTATGGTTTCATGTGGTTCATCATGTATTTGATTTGTTATGTATTTGAAGAATAAGGTGACCTGAAGAATTAAGATACTAATTTTTTTTTTTTCTTTTGGGAGAAATAAAGAGATTTTGATAATTTTTAAAGTTATAAGTAGTTTTTTTTGGAATGATAAGTACATCTTAAATTCTTTAGTGTTTTATGAGTTTGGAGAAAAAATGGTTTTTATTTGGAGTTGTAAGAAGACATTTGGGTCAATGAGTAATTTTTGAAGTATTGGTTGCAATGTTAATATTAACGACTTTATGATGTTAGAGTCCCATATAATTAATGAGAATTTGGTTATAGGGAACCCTGACATAAAACCATTTCAAAGAGCCATTATATTGAACTTTTACTAATTGAAATTGCTAAAAAAATGAGTAAAATCCTATTCAAAACCCTCATTGGAAAGTCTTAGGATTTGAACCTCAAGCACAAACTAAAGGGGCTCACCTACCCAAAATTGCTTATGATATAATGGACCTTATTTATTTTAGGGAAATAAGGGGTGAATCTCAGTTAGAGTAGGAAAAAAGTGCTCACACTGGGTAGGGAGTTCAATGTAAAAGATCTAGAATGATTGTAATCCAACTTTTTATATGGGATCTATTTGGGTCAACTTCATTGGTAACAATGAGAACCTTGAGCAAGGAAAATTCCATAGCCTCAAAATGGGCCTTTAATATTTAAAATTCCACCTGAAATGAGAAGATTTTCATTCTTTCCTATATTTGTAAATGCACTATTTTTTTTTATAAGAAAAACATGACAGATAGGAGAAGAAAAGTTTTTAATGAGAAAACTAGAAAAAAACAATCTACATTTGAAAAATAAAATAAAAATTAGGGTTTTGGTAGAAACATTTTTTTTTTCAATGTAATATACATCTTGGGAAAACATTCTAGGTACTTCCCCTCATTTTGAGGATGGTACATCTGATTCTTAAAGGCAGAAGCCAGGTCACAAAATCTCATGGGGAGCCCAAGAATTTTCAACATTTTGCTCATGAATAGTTCAACAATTGGCTCACCAACTATTAGGTCATGAAAAGCCCAACAATTATCACATGCATATCTCATCATGGATTTAACTTGGGTGGGGAGAGTGGAACACCTACCTCCCCACCAATCAAGCTATTTCCCCTTGACAAGTTTTGACAGAAAGGAAAATTCCATAGCCTCAAAATGGGCCTTTAATATTTAAAATTCCACCCTAAATGAGAAGATTTTCATTCTTTCCAATGTTTGTAAATGCTCTATTTTTTAAAACATGACAGATAGGAGAAGAAAAGTTCTTAATGAGAAAACTAGAAAAAACAATCTACATTTGATAAGAAAATAAAAATTAGGGTTTTGGTAGAAACCTTTTTTTTTTTCAATGTAATATACATCTTGGGAAAACCTCCTAGGCACTCCCCCTCATTTTAAGGATGGTACCTACAACACATCAGATTCTTCAAAGCCAGGTCACAAAATCTCATGGGGAGCCCAACAATTTTCAACATTTCTATCATGAATAGTTCAACAATTGGCTCACCAACTATTAGGTCATGAAGAGTCCAACAATTATCTCATTCATATCTCATCATGGATTCGAACTTGGGTGGGGAGATTGGAACACCTACCTCCCCACCAATGAAGATATTTCCCCTCGACAAATTTTGACAGAAAGGAAAATTCCATAGCCTCAAAATGGGCCTTTAATATATAAAATTCCACCCTAAATGAGAAGATTTTCATTCTTTCTAATATTTGTAAATGCTCTAATTTTTCTTATGAGAAAAGCATGACAGATAGGAGAAGAAAAGTTCTTAATGAGAAAACTAGAAAAAACAATCTACATTTGATAAGAAAATAAAAATTAGGGTTTTGGTAGAAACATTTTTTTTCAATGTAATATACATCTTGGGAAAACCTCCTAGGCACTTCCCCTCATTTTGAATATGGTACCTATGATAAATCAAATTCTTCAAGGTAGAAGCCAGGTCACAAAATCTCATGCAGATCCCAACAATTTTCAACATTTCGCTCATGAATAGTTCAACAATTGGCTCACCAACTATTAGGTTATGAATAGTCCAACAATTATCTCATGCATATCTCATCATGGATTTGAACTTGGGTGGGGAGAGTGGAACACCTACCTCCCCACCAATCAAGCTATTTCCCCTTGACAAATTTTTACATAAACACTTACAAATTAGAAATTATCTTTCTCTAATCTCTTTTCTTTCTCCTGATCTGATCTCCTTTTTATGTTCTCATCTCCTTCCTTCATTTTCTCTCTCCCAACCCCTCCTCTTATTCTCCTCATGACACAATGTGGTTGAATTAAAAATAAATCCCTCATTTGACTTTTTTCACTTATTTTTATTTTTATTTTATAAAAAGTTACAATTATGCTAATAGTTACATAAAAAGTCATAAATTAAAGCACAAATATTGTCTCAATTAATGTTATATTTCATTAAATGCATTATAGTAATATATAATAAAATGTGAATGGTAAATTAAGAGATTATGGGTGATTATATCAAAGAACATAGGGGTTAAGGGTCATAATGTGCCAGAAGGTTGGATTGTTTAGAGTTACAATGTTTTAATAGAATTAATCTATTAAGGGCTAGCATGTTCAAGGTTTAGTGTATTTATTTGATAGTGGTTAGGGTCATATTGTGTTAGGGGGTGATTGTTTCAAGGATAATAGCTATTAGGGTGCATATTATGTTCGAGGTCATATGGTATCATGCAATTAGTGTGTTTGAACTCATAATGTGTTAAGAGATGATTGCAATAGGGGTCATAATGGTTGAGCGTCATAGTTATTAAATGGTTACTATGTTCTAACTCATATTGTATCAAGGGGTCAACCTCTGAAGCTTTTTTTTGGGTGTTTTTGCATCTATTTTTTAGCGGTTTTTAGTGCACGGTTTTTGTTGATGGTTTTCTGATTCTGGTTAAGGAATTAGGGTTGTTGACTAAACTAGGTCAATGGATTAGGGGTTTTGGTTTCTGTGGGATTATCTCTCTCTCTCTCTCTCTCTCTCTCTCTCTC
>JZKD02S0786578.1:781364-799089 GCA_000966675.3 Picea glauca | reverse complement strand
TATATTCTATTGTAAACAATGAAGAATATAGATGAATAATGTATTAGAGGTGCGACTCTAAATAGGTTGTTGATTTTCCTGGTTTGGGTTTCTAGGGTAAAATATCCGTGTAATGTGTGTGTGCCATTGTATCTTTTCTGTTTTTATTAAGAATCCAGTTGCAATAATTAATTGTACAAGGTTAAAATATACATTTGGTATCATAAGAGTTATTGGCTTCAGGGGGATGCCTTTGTCGCTAAGGGTTTGGCTTGGGTTTGTGATAAACCTTGTTACAATGGGAGCTATACAATATTGATTCTTGTGGTGAAAAGAAATTATGAGCAGTTCAAAAATAAAGATTGAGAAATTTAATGAGAAATTTTTTGAGTTGTGGAATCTCAATATGGAAGATATGTTTGTGGACAAAGATCAATGGATTGTTGTGGATCCAGGTACTGCACCTACAAGAATGTCAATAAAAGATCGAGAAATGTTGGACCAGAAGGAAAATAACACAATCTGGTTGTGTCTGTCAGATTTAGTACTATTGAATGTGTCAGGGGAAGCTAAGAACACATATTTATGGAATAAGTTAGGGACTTTGTATAAGTCTAAGTCCATGTTAAACAAACTGTTCTTACATAATAATTTGTACAACCTAAGGATGAAAGATGGAGACTTGGTGACAGAGCATCTAAACACCTTCAATACTGTGGTAAGTCAATTATTATTTGTTTATATTAATATTTTCGATGAATATAAGTGTATCCGTTTATTGTTTTTTTTAAAAAAATTATGGGATAGTCTAGTTGTGGCCATATGTATTAATTCAACTACTTTTAGTTTCAATGATGTGGTTTCATCCTTGTTGTTGGAGGAGACGAGGCAGAAAAACATAGAAAAATACAGAGCATAGATGCCTTATTTGCAAGAGGACGCTCCTAGGAAAGAAATAGATCTAAGTCCTCAAGTGGGAGATCTAAATCTAGGGGAAGATATAAACCTCCCAAAAAATTTGTAAAGGTATGTTTGATATGTGGAAAAGAAGGGCACTACAAGAAATAATGTAGATCCAAAAGTATTGAGAGAGGGAAGGGATTTGATGATGCTCCTTCTACAAAATTAAAAGCCTCCGTGGATGAAGGAGGGGATGTGTACTTGGCTTCTTCAAGCACACATGTATATCATGAGGCATGGTTGGTCGATTTGGGTGCATCCTTTCATATGAATCATAGGGAGTGGTTATTCGAATATGAAAGGTATGATGGAGGTGATGTTTTCTTAGGTGATGACTTGAAAACCAAAATCATAAGATGAGGAAAATTCAAGTTGAATCTCATGGATGGAAGGATTAGAACACTCCCTAGTGTTCTTCTCATCCTAGGATTGGCCAGAAATTTTATTTATGTAAGGAAAATGGACGATGTAGGGGTAAAAGAAATGTTTGAGAAAGAAATATGCAAAATGGTTTGAGCGGGAATGGTGTTGTTGAAGGGAGTTCAAATTGGAACTTTGTATAAGCTTATAGAAAACACTATTAGTGATGGGTGCAACAATTCCATTGTTCTTGATATTGGAGCCGAAGAAGGAAAAACTCCTGCAGTCTTTGGAGAAAAGGCTATGTTGTAGCATCAAAGACCGGGGGATATTAGAGAGAAGGGCCTTTGAGAAATACACAGTAAAGGTATGGTTAAAGGTATGGCCAATTGCTCTCTATATTTGATTTCTATGAACATTTCTTATATGAGAAGCAAAATAATGTAAGATTCTCCTTTGGTGCAACGAGCACAGAGATAATACTATAGTTGGTGCACAATGATGTGTTTGGACCTGTGTTGGTTCCATCATTGGGAAAATATGTGTACTATGTCTCATTTATGGATGACTTCTCAAGGAATACATGGATTTATTTCCTCAGGAAGAAATCTAAAGTCTTTGACAAATTCAAAAAGCTTAAGGCTCTTGCGGAGAATCAAACAAATAAGAGAATTAAGGTGCTGAGGAGGGATAATGTTGGAGAATTATGTGGAAATGAATTCAAAGAGTTCTGTAAGAAGTGTGGTATAGAAAGGCATAAGACTAATCCATACACACCTCATTATAATGGAGTTGCAAAAAGGATGAACGAGACGTTGTTGGAAAAATCAAGGACCATGCTCAGTGGTGTCGGGTTAGGACAAGAATTATGGGCAGAGGCAGTGTGTATTGCATATTACCTATTCAATCGATCACCCTCATCAATGATGTATGATAAGACTCCACAAGAGGTATCGACTGGTAAGAAACCCTCTCTTAAATATCTTAGGGTATTTGGATGTGATTCCTATGTTCATATTCCAAAGGAAAACAAAAGTAAGCTAGATAAAAAGGTTGAAAAATGTATCTTTATTGGTTAAAAAGATGGTCTAAAAGGTTATAAGCTTTGGAACCTAGAAACTAAGAAGGTAGTGGATAGCCAAGATGTGGTATTTAGAAAAATCAAAGATGTTTTCAAACAAAAAGTCCTACCAAGGGAAGAAGAACCATAGAAAATAGAGTTTGAATTGAAGGATAATGAATCGAACTCTACAAAAGAATAGGAATAATAATAAGAAGAGCCTCATACTTCAATATTGAGGAGATTGGTTCGGGAAAGAAGGAAACCGGAAAGGTATACTCTACCTCATTTTCATTCAAATTTTGTTTTGTTTATTACTAATGATGATCCTAGAATTGTTAGGGAGGCAATGGATTTAGAGGATGAGAAACTATGGAAAAAGGCCATGGTTGAAGAAATGACAACCTTGGACAAGAATGAGGCTTGGGATCTAGTGGAGTTGTCGAATGGAATAAATATGATTGGAAACAAATGGGTGTTTAAGAAGAAGTTGAATGAAAAAGGAAAAGTGGAGAAATACAAAGTTCAATTAGTAGCAAAAGGTTATTCCCAAGTAGAGGAAATTGACTTTGGTGAAAATTTTTGTCCTATTTCCAAGCTAACTTCTATTAGATTTATTTTATTTGTTCCTACTACTTTTGATTTTGGAGTAGAACAGATGGATGTGAATACAACATTCCTGCATGGGGTCTGGAAGAAGAAATCTACATGAAGCAGTTAGAAGGATTTGTAATGAAGGGAAAGAAAGTGTTGGTATGTAGGCTCGAAAAGTCCTTGTATGGGTTAAATAAATCACCAAGGATGTGGTATAAAAAATTTGATACTTGTATGTTGGGACTTGGCTTCACAAGGAGAAAAGTTGATCACTGTGTGTATTTCAAATTAGTTGGTGATCGTCTTATTTAGTTGGTCTTGTATGTGGATGATATGTTGTTGATAGGAAACGACAAGGAGATTATCCAAGATGTGAGAACTCAATTGTCCTCTAAATTTGACATGAAGGGTATTGGTGTTGAAAATTTCATTTTGGGCATGGAAATTAAAAGAGATCGGGTAAAAATGAAACTCTGGTTAAATCAGAGGAAAGATGTTGAGACAATGTTGCAGAGGTTTAATATGTAGGAATGTAAACTGACCAGGGTTCCTATTCTTGTGGGTGTAAAGTTATCACAGATTAGTCTCCCAAGATGCAAGTAGAGGAAGAGAACATGTCACATGTTCCATATGCTAGTGTGGTTGAAAGTTTGATGTATGCAATGGTCTGTACTAGACCAAACATTTCACATGCATTTGGAGTTTTGAGGAGGTATATGTCAAAACCATGGAAGGAGCATTGGACAACAGTAAAGAGGGTTTTCAGGTGTTTACATGGCACTACTAGTTATGGATTGTGCTACCAAGGAATACTAGGATTGGCAAGAGTGTTGGAAATACATGTGTTTGTTGATGCAGACCAGGTTGGAGATATGGATCAAAAAATATCTACAACTAGGTATGTATTTAACCTATTTGGAGGAGAAACTAGTTAGATGAGAAAAAAACAGGCTGTAGTGGCATTCTCAACTACATAAGCTAAATACATGGAAGCCACTCATGAAAGAAAGGAAACAATATGGTTACAAATATTGTGTTCAAGTATTGGGTTGGTACAACAAGTTGTAAGGATAGATTATGACAGTTAGAGTGCAATATTCCTAGCGAAGAACTTGCTTTATCATTCAAAGACAAAGCATATTGATGTTTAGTATCAATTTGTGAGAGACATGGTTGAAGATAAGATGGTGTTGTTGATGAAGGTGGGCACTTTGAAAAATGTTGCAGATTCATTGACAAATTCTGTGAGCGTAGAGGAGTTCTCCTAGTGTAGAGAAATAATGGGCATTGCTTCCCTGGATTGTTGACTATGTAATCATGTGTCCATTTCTATGAAAAGAAAAAAACAAGTTGGATATTGTTGGGTATGTGTTATATTATTTGCACAACCAACCCCACGTACTGTGCTGCGCTGGGTGCATGAGGGTTCACAAGGGGATTGTAGGGAGTGGCGGAGCCATCAGATTTTTTTTTTAGCAGTCTTCAGTGCATAGTTTTCGTTGACGGTTTCTAATTCTAGTTAAGGAATTAGGGTTGTAGACTAATCTGGGTCAATGGATTAGGGTTTTTGGTTGTCGCAGGATCTTATATATATATATATATATATATATATATATATATATATATATATTATTGTAAATAATGAAGAATATAGATGAATAAAGAATTAAAGGTGTGACTATAAACATGTTGGTTTTCCTAGTTTGGGTTTCTGGGGTAAAATATTTGTGTAATGTGTGTGTGTTTCTGTCATTGTATCTTTTCTATTTTTATGAAGAATCCATTTGCAGTAATTAATTGTACAAGGTTAAAATCTACAAGAATTAGGGGATATATTGTGTCTAGGTTAAGTGATTGGGGGTTATGGCATATTTATGGGGTAAGTTTGTTTGCAGTCATAAGGTGTTAGGAGGTGATTGAATAAGGGGTTATAAGGGTCAAGGGTCAAATTGTGTTAGGGGGTAGTGTGTTTGGGGTCTTATTATATGAAGGGGTCAGTTTTATTAGAGTCACAACCAACCCCATGCATTGCGTTGCACCTGGGGGGGGTGTTATAGGGGAATTACACGGAGGTGCGGAGCCCTCAAAAATATTTTTAGTGGTCTTCAACACACAATTTTCGTAGATGGTTTTCTAATTCCAATTAAGGAATTAGGGTTGTAGACTAATCCGGGTCAATGGATTAGGGGTTTTGGTTGCCTTCGGATCATATATATATTGTATTGTAAAGAATGAAGAATATAGATGAATAAAGAATTAGAGTTGCATCTCTAAACATGTTGTTTTTTTTCCTGGTTAGGGTTTCTAGGGTAAAATAACTGTGTAATTTGTCTGTGTGTGTGTCTGTGATTGTATCTTTTCTATTTTTTATTGAGAATCCATTTGCAGTAATTAATTGTACAAAATTAAAATCTAAATGAGTTGGGGGATATATTATGTCTAGGCTAAGTGATTGGGGGTTATGGCACATTTATAGAGTCAATGTGTTTGCAATCATAAGGTGTTTGGGGGTGATTGAATAAGGGGTTATAAGGGTAAATGGTCAAATTGTATTAAGGGGTAGTGTGTTTGGGGTCTTATTATCTGAAGGGGTTAGTGTTTTTAGGGTCATCATGTGTGAGGGTTTGATTGTGTCAAGGTTCATAAGGATTATGGGGTATATTGTCTTTGAGGTCATATTGATTAGGGATTATCATCAAATTTTTAGGGTTAAAAAGGTCATAGGGTTCATTGTAAATATGTCAATAGTGTTCAAAAAAATAAAATAATGATCGTCAATGATAAACAATTGATCTAGGTGGATATCGGTGGCCACCCACCTATTCCACTGGTTCAAAGAACAACTTCCGTTTTGGCAGTTTGTTTACAATTTTTGAGGTCCCAAACTTCCAGGGTTGTTTTGAGGCCCTAAACGATGTTTTTTGGGCTTGATAATGCCTAGAATGTAATAAAAAGTAGATGCTAGGATGAATGGAATACGTACTCCTCGGTTATACCTTTCCAATGGTGTATCGAGCTCCTTAAAAGAAGATCGTATGAAAAAGTTACGCCCGCGGGAAGTTGACGTATCAACTACCCCATCGGGGCCCACAAACCTTTTGGCATTTGATCTCCCGGGGTTAGGGTTTTGGATGTTTAGGGTTTTATCATTTATGTTTTATGTTAAAAAGGAGTTTGGAGCCTCATTGTACTCATATTCTTATGAATGAGCGTAGCAGTCACATATCTTCTCAGAGATAAGTTGCCACCATTCAAGCAAGTTTATTTCAGTCTACATTTTTAGAGTTTCAACATATTCTCTTTATTAATAGAAGTCAAGTTTTACTGTATCTCTTTGTGTTCCTTTGCTATACATATGTATGTGTTTCTATCTGGATTAATGGTATTAGTGTGGTCTGCTCTTTATTTGTTTCTCTGTGCATGTCCCTAACAAGGTCAAGGTAGAAGGATTTGGGACTCGAAGTAGTTGAGACCTTGCAAGACCATCCCCACATATCACGACGACCTCCCATGGTGGAATAAAAGAGAGACAATTCTGGAGCAGGAGATCCTTTTAAATTATTGCTCGAGGAAGCCCTCGTGTGAGAAAGGAATGAGATGATGGATAAATTTGCACAGATCCTTTGATGATTGCCAACATGAGATGCATAATCATTAAGCAACCACTTTGGAGGTGTCACCCCCTTCAAGGTACAGGTCAATTTTGATATCCACTTATTTGAAGGCCCGACAGATGCAGTTGTTGTAGATAAATGGTTGAATATGCTAGATGGGTATTTTTCAGTCCATAGTTTTTCTGATAGAGAAATGATTACCTTTGCGGTCCTTAAGGTTGTCCCCCATGTCAAGGATTGGTGGGACACTTACTGTGAGAAAAATGCCACTAAGGAATATGCAATATTTTCGATCACACCCACTTGGGATTCTTTTAGGGATGCTATTAAGGAACAATAATATCATGCTAGAAGCTACAATGACCAGTACACAAGATGGACCACACTGCGATAGGAAAGGGAATAGACAATACTAGAGTTCACAAATATCTTCCATACCTTGCACACCAATCTAAGTATAAAATACTATGAATGATATCTGGTGCTCAAGGATTGCAATTTTGTGCATAGATACATCCAAATAGAAATGGAGTTTCTAGACATCTCATCACTAGGAGGGACTTATGGATATGTTGAAAAAATCAAGCATAAATTTAAATAGAAGAAGAAGGAGTTTGGATATGCAAATTCCTAACAACAGAAGCAATGCAAAGGTGACCCCATCCCATAGAACAAAGGAAAAATCAAGTATGGACCCCCTCAGGACAACCAGTCCAAGCTGAAAATAAAAAAGCGAAATGAGAATACTAAGAAAGACACCGGGAAGTGGTGTGAATTCCATAAAATGCCCTGGCATAACTGTTGTAGGTGAATCCCCTTGCGGACAAGTGGATTCCCTCTTGGTCTCTATAATCCTAAGGCCAAGACAGAAAAGTGCTTAACATGGACATTGACATCCTTTTAGATCTAATCAAGCTAACATACGAAGGAGAAGAAGAAATATATGTACCTTATCAACGACGTTTGTCCTTGCAAATTCCAGGTTGAGCTTCGATCTTGAACTCCCTGATAGGTCCTATAGAACAAAAAAATATACAATGGACTTCCTACTCTACTGAGATTATCTCAAATATAGATCCATCTACTGCAGACAAACTCATATGGAACGAACATAAGTTTGAAAGAAACAGGCCAAGCATTGATTATTAATGAGAACAAGTAAAAGTACTTACAATCCTTTGATGAAGGTGCAACAACTTCTTCCAGTTCTCCTTGTCCAACCCCTTTTCTCAAGTAATCTACACTGATTGATTTGATGACATCTCACTTATGAGATCATAAGTGTCACATCTCCAATCTCTTTTGTTCATACCACTTACATGATCATAAGTTTGGTATCAATCTCTAGTCTCTTCCTCATGTACCTTTCACCATGAGAAGGCCTCTTTATATAACCTTGGAGAGGTCCAACCACTTGCAAGATCTTTGGGACAAGTTGAGGATTCCTCTCCTTCAGTTGAGGATCCTCGCTAAGATCATGCCTTGATCCAAGATTCGAACCCAACTACCTTCAAATATTGAGGGGATTGTCCCCTGATTTCCTCCAACAAACCAAAAATTCGCTTAGAAAGGGTAGCACTACCCCAAAAGGGTGCACAAAGCGCTCAAACACTCCCCCAAAGAGGCCTAGGGAGCGCTAGCACTCCTTGACAGTGGGTAGGGGAGTGCTCCTCTCCAAAATCCATTTTTTAGTGGTTCTTTCAACGACAAAAGGTTTGTACTCCCTGTCAAGTGATTTCTCTTCTTCCAAACTAGCCTTTGAGGTGTATTAAGTGTCCTTATGATGTCATTAGAGGCACGACACAGGAAATATGGCAATATGATGTTTGTGACACTTGCAACACTTGTGGTCAAGATGTGACACTTGTGGACAATATGTGACACTTACAACACTTGTAATGATGACACTTGTGACACTATTGAAGTGAGTAATTTTGAGGTGTAACAGATTTCCCCCCAAAGTACGAAGTTAGAATACGATGATGAATGAAGTACTTTGTAAAATTTTTGAGCAAGGGTATGGACGTAGAGAAACCGGAAAAATCTACACACAACCATCAAACAAATATTATGACATGTTTCAAACCCAAGGCAAGCATACCTATGCTTGAGTGATAAAGACTTTTTAGGTATGGTCTCCATAAAATACACCGTGGATCCATAATTATATTGGAAAAAGGTATAGCCACTAAAGATACAATGTGGATCTATACTCCTATGACCTGAACTGATCGTATCCATTGAGAATACATAGTGGATCTACGAGATGACAAGACATAGCCATGACCAATACAAAGTGGATCTATGTAACAATATGTGTGTCATAGTTCAAAAGAACTCCTTCGCAACCTGGGCAAAGTATACATAAGAGTGAAAAATCAACCCAGGGTCTTCTTACCGATCCCGATGTAGTACGAATATAACCATGTGAATAGATGTCCTGATGTTGAACATGGCAGAAACCACTTGATTACTGGTCAATGATGTAAACCGTTAACAAGCACGAGGGAGATCACCATTGATGTCAATGATTCCCATGGTACTCTAGTACATTCCAACGAATGTGAATGAATGAGCTGAAGTCAAACATCCGTGGAATCATCCGATCAGGGGTCAATGATGTAAACCCACTGTTGGACACGAGGAGGCCTGCCATTGAGGCATGTAGGCCCCAAGGTCCTAACTGGTTTCTAATTCTATCTCTCGAATAATGTGCTTAAGTTAACATGAATAGACTCGTTGAAGGAGGGCCTTGATGTATCCCCCATCACCGACACGAAACTGACACAGAGATGTAATTGTTAGATTAAATGAACATGAACTGACACGGGTATTGAAACATGATATTTGTGATGGCTGACTCCCGAGGTAGATACTTCCCTTGAACACTGAGGCACAACGGCAGAAACATGACATGGACCAAAACATGATAATGCAGTGGATATTGTGACTTTCGTCAGGTGACCCAAAGGAGTAAAAAAAACTCAGAGGATTGGCTCAGTTCAGAGGTTCAACAGATTAAAATATGTACAAAGAAAAAGTATCGTGTTCAAGGGCGACTGTAGGGGCTACTAGTAGTGTTCTAAAAATAACTGCTTGGCTTACTTCCTTCAATTCTTCCCCCATCCAGATAGACGAGTACCTCTTTTTAATTTAATGAGCTTGAGGAGGGTAAGACATGCTCGATATGACTCACCTTCAGTAACTCCCTATTACTTTGTTTAACGAACTAGAAGAAGTAAAGGTTCGGTCTCATATGAGCCCTTCAATGTGTGATTGTTTAACGAGTCCAGAGAAGGTAAACTCGGTTGTTTTTCATATTTAGAGAGTCTGAAAATGACTTAAAGATGACTCTAATGTTGTCTTTTTCGTAATGTTAGTCTCACGAGGCCAAAAAAGAGATAAATTATCACTCAAAAAATTCCCTTTAAAACCTTTTAATGAGTGGGAAAGGAAGCAAGATCACTTGACAATCGTTTCATGTTTAGAGAGTCTGAAAAGAGCTAAAAGACGACTCCAAGGGGTTCCTTTTTTGTTTATCCATGCGAGCCCGAAAAAGAGATAAAAGATTTCTCGGTTGCATTCTCATGCATTTACGAGCATGAGAAAGAACAAAGACTAATATCTGTACTTTGTCCCCATCTTGAAAGCTAGTGGATTAACTCCAAAATGATCATCAAAGACTGGAGACATGCCCCCCCAAGCTTCAATTCATTCTCCGACTTTGAGGTTGTCACCAATTTCTCTACTAGATGGAGAAAAAGGATAAGAGCGGATGAAATGAAGGTTCAAGAGAGGTGATTGGTTCATTTTTTAACGATCTTGACACAGGAGAAGAACTATGCTCAGATCTCCCGGTTCAATCCACAGATTGCTGTTTCATTTTTTAACAAGCTTGCTACAAAGAGGAAAACTATGCTCAAAGCTTCTGTTTCATTTTTTAACGAGCTTGCTACAGAGAAGAGAAACTATGCTCGTGACTTCTGTTTCATTTTTTAACGAGCTTGCTACAGAGAAGAGAAACTGTGCTCGTGGACTCTTCTTGATCATGGTTTCCAAGAGAATAACGCTTTGGAAGGACACCATGTCAAGGGACAAAACTCGGTCATGTCTTCCAAGATATCTTCACTGGATGGAAGAAAATCACTCTATAAGGAACAAATGTCGAGGGCTGCAACAGGGGTAAGGATATTAGGCTCCAATAGCCCTACCGAAGAGATCACCATGTCAACTACTGGATCCAAGTCATCTGAAGTTGAAGTCGTGGGAGATAACGCCACATAATTGACATGTGGCGAGGGCGACACTGTCGTCATATAAGAACCATTCAGGGAGGTAATCCAGTCAGGACCGATGAAGGAAAGTTGATTAATGGCCACAATTCTTCCATTGTGAGGGAAATATATCACACGAAAAAGAGTGGACACAATAGCTTTCATGATATAGACATAATCCCACCCAAGGAGTAAAGAAAAATTCAAGGGGTATCGGACTACCATGACATCAATAAAGACAATTTTCCTTCCCAAAGTTATGGGAAACTGAGGAAGGGTCCCTAAAGGTTGACTATTTCTTCTGTTAAAAGATAACAAATTCTGTGTAACCGACACAAGATGAGGACAAACCAAAGTGTGCCAAGCAACAGAGGACAAAATACTAATGGACGCACCTTCATCTATCAATGTTTGAGGAATGTACCGACCACAAACCTGTATTGTAATCTGGAAAGGAATGTGAGAGGGAAGACGAGGTCTAGTTAATGAACCCCAATAAAAAATGATGGCCTCATTTCTTGGAAGGGGTTTCGTGGGAGAAGGAGGAATGCCCCCCAGCATGGTAGATTCTGTATCAACAAGAAAAATGTGGGCAGTATCGGGTTTACTCTCTAGAGGGAGAGTAGGATCGTCCGACGATGGGATCAGATCGACCACATTGAGACTCTTTAGAGGAAGAGTGGGATTGACCGATGAAGTATCCGGAGCAACCAATTTGGCACTCTTCGGATGAAGGGTGGGGTTGACCAATGACGGGACTGGATCAATCACTTTGGCACTCGTCAAAGGAGGAGTGGGATCGACCGATGACAGAACCAGATCGACCACTTGGGTTTCATTCTCCAAGGGGAGAATGGGGTCGACAGGTGGAAACGGATCGACTGCTTTGGTGTCACTCTCTAACGGGAGAGTGGGATCGATCGAGGATGAAAACAGATCAACTACTTGGGTTACACTCTTTTAATGAAGAGTAGGGATGATCGATAATGGAACTGGATTAACTACTTGGGTTTGTGGTTCAATCGAGGAGGAAACTAGATTGACCACTTGATCAACTGGACTAATCGGGGATGGAACTAGATTGACCAGTCCATCAACTAATGAGGGGTTGTGGGAAAGCTTACGATAACCTTTTGGACGTTGAAGTTTTTCCAAAAGAGAAGAAGCCTCGTCCATGTGAGGACAAAGGTGAGAATAATGATCACCTTTGCATACCATACAAAGGAATTTGACAGTTGTCTTCTTCTTACCAACCTAAACGTCACTAGTTGATGGGGCATCACCAACATGTCTAACAAAGGTTGATGATGTGGAGGACCACATTTCTAATACCTTGGGAATACCAGGGAAATCCCTTAGAAAGTGGTCACCCTTACAAAGACTGCAAAGGATTTTGTGTTTTAGATTATTCATTTTAATCTTGTTGACCTTGTCAACACTCCCAATACTATTAATAATAGCTGGTTGCTTGGATCCAACATTTGATGTTGTTGGAGCCTTGGTCCTTTTCGGGCTCTTCTTCTTCTTCTCTTTTCATTTCTTCTTCTTCTGATCAACCTGACTATCTGCTTTAGAGATTTCACTAAGCGAAGAAGGAGAAAGGGAAGGAGACTTAATGGGTGAAGAAGGCGAAAATTCGACATGAGGTTGATGTGTGGGTGGTGTACTGACATCTAAAGTATTAGGTGTAGTTGAAACATTGGGAGGATTTGAGACCACCGGAGTGGGGAACAACCAAACCAGTAATCTTATGGCGAGTCCCAGAAGACTAAGTGTGGAAATGTACAGAGGACCAAAGTTTCCAAAAGAAGAAAAGGTATAAGGTTCCCCAAGAGAAGGGATTCCTCCATTGGTGCTCCTAGGATTTGATGCCATTAAAAATGACTCGACCTAAGGTCAACTAAGTAACACAACCAACACATGCTATGAATCTGAGAAGCAAACAATCAAACAAAACCTTCCCAGAATGAAACTACTAGTTGGTGATGAAATCCAACGTCGCAAGATCAAAATAGGAAGAGGCGGGGATAGAGTGGGTAGATCAGTTACATTGGTGAATTTATTAACGAACTTACGCCTTGGTGCAAGCTTCCACACAGTAATTGTGGATTTACCCTCCAAGGAGCTCGAGTGATTTTGACCAATGTCTGTTCCAGGTACAATGAGACTTCCCTTCACCGTCACCTTGTGTGAGACCCTAAAGATTACGGCTACTAAGGTCACCAATTCAAAATCATCCCCTGGGCGGGTACAATCATCAGTCCAGTCGAAACGTATGGGCATGATAACAAGTCCAAAATCAACTCGAGAGGCTCCCACACATAAACATGGGTATACCCTCCAGTGACCCCCAATATACAATCCGACTACTACGAACGGTTGAACCACGAAGGGATAATCTCCGTAACTCTCCCGAACGTGACCTCATGCGTAACCCCTATGTGAGAGGGGGATCCCAGAAATCCTATACGACAATTGGATTTTCTCTCCCTATCGCAAGATGCTAAGTTTGTTTGATAGCTTTGGAAAGTTATCCTTTCAACCTATTCCAAATCCCTACGCCTTAAACTAATGTAGGTTTGCTAACAAAGATGTAAAAAGTCTGATAAATTTCAGTTAAGCATCGATTTTAGTGGCTGTTGTTTACTCATAGGTGTATGAGAGTGAAAAATGGTGATATTATGACTCAGTTCCCAAAACATGCATAAGAAATGATAAGCAATCTTTTCTTTCAATGAATGTCTAATTAAGGGAAGGAGAAGGATTTTCCTTTCATCGTCAAACACTAAGATGTAATGACCTCATGCAATAGTCCTCAATAAGGAATCCAATGCAATGCTAAAATGTTTATATGTGACTGATAACCAGTGGATGTAAAGCTTCCTATGCTAATCAGACTTCAAGAGTTGTGAGATTTAAGCAATTTGGAAGCAAACTTCACATAAACCAAAAGACACCCTTGTTGTGATCAAACAAGAAACAGAAAACCAAAAACTCAAAAGGAAGAAAAAAGAACTTGGACAAGATGACTCAAAGATTAGAAAGAAAAGTACAAAAGACCTTTGAAACTCCTTACAAATTTTTCACTCATTCAGATAAATGAGAAGAAAATGATAAATTGAATTCAAAATGTGAAGGACAAAGAGTTATTGCAAAGTAAAGACAAACGTCCAAAAATCCAAACAAAAGAGGATGAATCCTTAGAAAATAGGGTGTTGAAGGCCAGTACCAAGATGAACTGAGAGTATGAGACCCTGAGCAAATGAAAAAAGCAAAAACTGAACCCATAAATTGAAAAACTAGAGGGGTTTTCACTGAAAATGGGGTAGCGCTCTGGTGTAAGGTGTACTAGAGCACTCCAAAACTTTGTGTAATACCACCAGGGAGTGTTGGCACTCTGATAGCAAGGGCAGGGGAGTGCTCTGCTGCAAAAGCTTAGAAAAATGCCCAGAAACTCAAAAAAATCAAGGAAATTCAGTCAATCAGGGTGATCATGATGACATAAAGAGGCAATCAAACAAATCTAAGAATACAAACGATAATATGGAGAAGGTCAAGTGAGTGGGAAAAGGGCCAAAACAATATTTGGGAAAGGAAACAAAAATTAGAGCTCCTCCCCAGTGGAGTCGCCAATTTCTGTTGTAGGTGAATCCCCCTGCGAACAAGTGGATTCCCTCTTGGTATCTAGACTCCTAAGGCCAATATAGAAAATTTCTTAACATGTACACTGACATCCATTTAGATCTAATAAATCTAACATACGAAGGAGAAGAAGAAAGATATGTACCTTATCAACGACGTTTGTCCCTGCAAAGTCCGGGCTGAGCTTCGATCCTGAGCTCCCTGATAGGTCCTGTAGAACAAACAAAGATACAATGGACTTCCTCCTATACTGAGTTTAGCTCAAATATAGATCCATCTACTACAGACAAACACATATGGAATGAACATAAGTTTGAAAGAAACAGGCCAAGCATTGATTATTAATGAGAACAAGTAAAAGTACTTACAATCCTTTGATGAAGGTGCAACAACTTCTTCCATTTCTCCTTGTCCAACCCCTTTGCTCAAGTAATATACACTGATTTCTCTGATGACATCTCACTTATGAGATCATAAGTGTCACATCTCCAATCTCTTCTTTTCATACCACTTACAGGATCATAAGTTCGGTATCGATCTCTAGTCTCTTCCTCATGTACCTTTCACCATGAGAAGGCCTCCTTATAAAACCTTGGAGAGTTCCAACCACTTGAGAGATCTTTGGGATAAGTTGAGGATTGCTCTCCTTTAGTTGAGGATCCTCCCTAAGATCATGCCTTGATCCAAGATTCGAACCCAACTACATTTAGATATTGAGGGGATTGTCCCTTTCCTCCAACAAACCAAAAATTCGCTTAGAAAGGGTAGCGCTCCCCCAAAAGGGTGCACAGAGCGCTCACACACTCCCCCAAAAAGGCCCAGGGAGCACTAGCACTCCTTGACAGTGGGTAGGGGATAGTTCCTCTCCAAAATCCATTTTTTAGTGGTTCTTTCAGTGGCAAAAGGTTTGTACTCCCTGTCAAGTGATTTCTCTTCTTCCAAACTAGCCTTTGAGGTGTCTTAAGTGTCCTTATGATGTCGTTAGAGGCACGACATAGGCAAGATGGAAGTATGATGTTTGTGACACTTGTGGTCAATATGCGGCACTTGCTGACAAGATGCGACACTTGCGAGACTATTGAAGTGAGTAATTTTGAGGTGTAACAATAACACCGATGAATGTCGCTCGAAGCAGTCGTTGGTGGCCGAGCTAAAAACATCAGTGTCAGAGGCAGGTTGTGACTCTAAATTAGATCCAAAAAAGAGGAAGTGGATCATTGATGTAGAACCCAGTGCCACTATTGCTACCACCAAGGTCTAGCAAAGTAAACTAGAAGAATCAGAGGAAGGTGAATGTATTTTTCACTCATATATGTGGGTGAAGGGTGCTCTACTACATTTCATTATCGATAACAAAAGTCAAAATAATATGATATCAGCAAAGGTCATCAAGAGGTTGAACCTGCCGATGACACCACGCTCACAACCCTACACCATCAGGTGCCTCCTCTAAGGAAGATATCTCTGCGTCAGCCAACAATGTTGTCTGCCTTATGACATCAAGCCATTCACGGATGAGGTATTGTATGATAATTGTTGAAATATTGTAACTTCAAAGAATATTCTAATTACATTTGAGTTATTATTTTATAGACCAAATCCCCTTTTGTGGATTGATCATGTCAAGTCTTGTATAAGACCAAGTCCCCTTTTGTGGATTGGTCAAACCATATTTATATGGTGGTATTTGAGAAGTTGGACCCTAGTGTTTATAAATTGGTTTTAACCACTCCTATAAGAAGTCGGCCCTACTAAGTGAAGAGACATATCCCTAGCGCCTCCTCAACTAGTATTTATATGTGAGGATGGTGCCTCACTTGTACACACTCACACTCACTCATCTAGTGCGCATATCTTGAAGGAAATTGCAGTTGTAGGAGGAAGGAGAAGAGAGGCACATGCTCAGTCTTGGTTTATATTTGGTGTTTTGTTTTTAGTCTTGGCATTGTATTGAAAATTTATTATTGAGAAATTTTTGTTGGGTTTTCTCCCCCACGAGGGTTTCCCAGGATACAATGTTGTGTACCTTGTGATTATGTTTCTTTCAGTGATCCTCTTTATGTTATTGTTTTGGAAATGCATTGAATGCCCATGTAATTTGGAAATAATATAATAACAACACTAAATATTAACATGGTATTATAGCTTGAATGAATAGAGCACCTTTCACGAGGTATCTAAAAACATCATTGTTGTTGTACAAGAAAATTAGGGATTTTTACTGAAGATGAATTTTTGACCAAAAACTATCTTGGGATGTGCACCTTTCCCTAACGCATCTTTTGGCAGCTTGAGTGGACTTTTTTAGTGGCCAGTATCTCCGGAAAGTCAAACCCTAGTTTTGGCTTGTACCAGAAAACTAAGAAACCAAAAATGGTACCAGAAGTAATAGTCCAGATTTGTGCAGGTCAAGTTTCAAGGGGTAAAGCTTGAAATTTTATGAAACGATAAATTCCAGCCAACTCGCCTCAACCTTGCGCATCTCCTGGTAAGTTCAGATTCATTTTCTAAACACTTTCATTTTCTGGTCATTTTCTTAGCTCCATCCTCCAGGTCAAGATGTCTGCAAGCACCAAGATTGTTGACAAGTTAGAAGGTGTGGAAAATTTATGTGCTTGGAAGTACATAAATCGACTCATTATTGAAGATAATTACCTTGCAAAATTCATAAAATAAAATGTATTGGAACCCAAAGAAGATGAAGCCAAAGAGAAGTACAAAAATAATATGATTAGGGCTAAAATAATAATTGTGTGTTCCATTAAAGACCACTTGATCCCTTATGTGTCTTCTAAGAATACTCCAAAATACATGTTTGATTCCCTATCCAGAATGTATGAAGGAAAGAACATCAACTAGAAGATGAACTTGAGAACCCAACTCAAGAATACAAAGATGCAGGAAGGAGAAACAGTTCAAGACTATTTCTCTAGGGTTTCTCAATTCAAGGAATAGTTAGAAGCAATTGGAGACAACTTGGATGAATATGAACTCATAATGACAACCTTTAATGGTCTCGCAATACCTTGGGATACCTTCATCCAAACTATTTGTGCAAGAAAATAAAAACTCCAATTTGACAGTTTATGGGAAGAATGTGTTCAAGAAGAAGCAAGAGTAACCAACCGACTGTTAAGGTCCTAACCCGCACATAGGTAGATCAATGTATTCGGATGTAATAAAGGTCAATATTAATAAGACCTTTCAATAAAATAGAATAAGGCAGATGTAAGAAGACCTAA
>JZKD02S0786578.1:717959-740500 GCA_000966675.3 Picea glauca | reverse complement strand
TCATATTGAAAACCTCAATAGCCTGCATCACCTAAGTAAAAGCTAACTAAAGGATTTTTGAAGATTGGGTTGCAACTGTCATTTCTCAAATGTCGTAGTTTTTGGATCCTATTCATTTAGATGTGTCCAATCAAAGTAAAATATATTCCTTGATCTTTAAATGTTGATATCTATACACAATTTAGCAATTAATATAGATTTTAAAATTTCATCATGAAATGATTTTGATATGATTAGCATGATTGTTGGTGATCCAACATGGAATATCATTATATAATTTATCATCTATTTTTGTATTTTACGAGTGGTAAAATTGGAGCCATGGACTTATAGGATCCATTTTAGGGGTAGATCCTATTTTGGTGATTTGGGTCCTAAAACTTATAGAGCATGTTTCAAACATTAAATGACTATTTTGGGGGTCAAAACTTTGTGAAGAAGTTCCCGGCCCTCCTACGTTGTTCTATTCATCACAATATTTTGAACGATCAAATGATCACCTCATCTGAGTTTGTACGAGGAAGTGATTCCTCCCTCAAGTTGACCGATGCTTTAACCACCACAATACCAAATGGATGCCACATTGTCTCCCATTACTAACACAGGTGGAACTACACATGTGTACTTTCAAGAAGATTATAGAGGGTAAAAAACTCTAACTCTAATTGAGAGTTGTGACATGCAAAAACCCTAACCCTAGATGACTATCAAGACATATTAAATATTAAGCCATAAGTAAAGGAAGGGGTTTTGTTCCTATTCTATGCATTAATTGTTCCATAGATGAGTGGAGAAAGGGAGTGGGATATTATGAGTAGAACAGAGGAAATAGAAGACCCTGTAGCAATCATTCAGGGCACAACGTCTATTTCAACTTCAATGTGAGTCCATTTTTCATTATATTTGTATTTTATATTTGAGACAAAAGGAGAAAGGCATAATCCTTACCTTATGGTCGGGTTTTCACATATTGGGTTTCCCATGGTACACCTTGTGTTCATTCTATTGATGGTGTGATCATTAAGTGTTGTAACTTATTTTTTATATTTTTATCTTATTTCAATAGTTGTAGTGCCATGCTTATAATATTAAATTGTAATGATAAGAAAACACTATATAAAAAAGGATAACTTCATGGTACTTTTGTAGTAACTTGTAAGATTTGTTGTAATGAATTTCTAGTGAAATATTCACGATATTTACAAATCAATTGGTGTATTGAGACTGTTTCCACACAATCCATCTACAATGTTAACTAAATATATATTTGGTGTTTTTTTCTCAATTTTTTTAGTGCATTATCTTTTGTGCCGTGTTGAGGCCTCAATTAGCCCCATTGATTTAGACTTAGCCCCCCCCCCTAAAAAAATTTAACGAGCCTCGTCAAGTGAACTCTTCTTTGCTTTGATTTTGTTTTCTTTCTCTTAATTGATAATGGTAAGTTGTTGGTTGAAAATATTAATGAGGATGTTTTGGTCCTTCTCTCCTTTGAATGCAATGATGGTTATGAGTTCAATTTGCACCTTGACTAAGTTTTCTTTTAGTCTTTTCTTTTTCACAATCCTTGTAATAGGTGCATTGTGTGTTCAAGGTTTAGCTTTGATTTGATTAAAGTGGCAGATTTGATTTGATTAAAGTGGCTTTGATTTGAAATTTGGGCAAGTTTTAGGTCGAACTGACAGATTTTTCCTTGTTTCCCCATAGGTGCATTTAACATACAAGGACCACTTTCACAGATTAGAATTAGTGTTAAGGATGATGATATTGATAACCTTAGTAATCAGATTTGAATAATATATAGAAAGAATGAAATACATGTATAAAAACTTCAATGACGAAGAACCACTCCAAGCGAGATCTAGACTTTTGCCTTCAAGGTCCTTTTGCAAGTATTTTTGGTGTCTAGATGAATTGAGTTTTTTTATATTTGGAAGGGGATAAATATATGTTTTTTAGGCCTAAAAACTCAAAACAACTAACAAAATATGATTCTGAGGCCTGTAGATATGAAAACAAACATTAAATGTTTTTGTCATCGACAAGGCATTTTGAACGGAACAAATAATGAAAGATATGAAGTTGATGTTGGAATTGGGTGTATGACCACTTGTTGGAAATATTTTTGTGTCATCTACTCACTAAAATTGATCATTTTGTGACCCAACGTCATATGAGAAAGTTATAGTTTTAATACTCTGAAAAATCATGAGTTTCCATCGATGCCCATGTTAATTCAATTTAATGATTTTATGGGCTTGTTTCGAATTGGATTTTAATAACGGTATGGTTTCGATGGTGTTATGCCATGGATAATATCTGAACTACCAAGTTTCATCTCTACATTTGAAACATGGAAAGCATGACATCACTATGACATCACTAGAGCCCCAAAGGTTTCCCATCATTGTCAATGACTCAAGGAAGCTTTGAATTGAATAAGCAACACCTTGAATTTGATTTACTGCAAAAAAGTGTTTAGCATCACTGGTAAGTTAGAAATGAGGTGTTTCTCTTTTTCTTTTTTTTAAACCAATGGAATCAGTAGACCCGTAAATTGTCATCAAGAATACCTAGGGTTGAGTCAGAGATACTTCCCTTATAAACTTGGGTTGAGCGCAGTGCCCACAAAACACGCCAAGCAAGTAAGCAAGTTTTGAACCTGGGCAGGGCCCCTATAATAGAATACAATGTATTTCAAAATAGGACATCCACCGTTCGGCCTAGCCCAATGGGTTGTTTATCCTTTCCCAACAACATTTTGCCAACGTTAAGGTAAATTGTTGGGTTGAGGGGCTTGTTGGTTTCCCAAGCCAATGACTTGTCTCTTGGAGGATAAATCATTGACTTGTGAGGCCATTAGTACTTTGAGGTGAGTGATTTGGCCTTGGGGCCTCAAATGGGCGAAATTGCCTATTCCAGGTAAAGGAAAAGCATGTCACCCATGCCATTTTCAGATTTAAAGTTAAGGAAAAACCTCCCAAGCCTCAATTACTAGGTTGGAAGGCCAACAAGCTTCCATACATAGTGATTGGTTCCCTTTGCTTGTTAAATTTAGTGGGTAAAAAAATTGTTATCACTCAACCAAAGAGGCAAATAGCACCCCAAATCCAGTGATTGGATTCTTGGCTCTTTAAGCAAGTGATTTATCTTATAACTCAATTTAGCCATATTTTCTTAAGTTGTAACTTCTCCTTTTGCTTGGCATGTGAATTAATTCACTTCCTAAGGTTGAAAACTGCTCTTTGATGTCTCATTCTCTCTTTCACTCATTCATGTAGCTCCCTCTTTTCCTTCTCCCCATTTTTTGCTCCTTTTCCATTGAAGTTGCAGGTTTGAAATTGTTTGGCGCTAAATGAAGTTGCAGACAAAGGTTTTCTCCATCATAGAGTAATGCATACTATTCCTCAACCTCATTCACAGTGATGCACCCTCATAAATTAAATGGAAAGCTCCATTAATGCCTTTTGATTCCTAGGAATGTGTTTTTGAAGTTTCATGGTTGTTGGATAGATTGCAACAATGCACATGCACGTTTTTACCTTTATATGGAGCATACCACTTCCTAGAGAAGGGGATTTGAGAGTTCAACTATCTAGAATGTTCTTCCTTCTCAATAAATCAAATTGCAAGTTTTTTAAATATCAGAGGGGTTCTAAACAACGTTGGGATTTCTACCCAAGAGTTTGCACTGCATTTTTTTCTTTTGGTTTTGAGCTTTGTTGGAGTGAAGGGAAATGAAATATTTGGTAAAAACTAGCTTACATGGATTCCTTTGTATTTTCATAGCTTGAATATTTTTTTTTAATATGTTGGTTCTCTATCTTTCTCAACAAATAAAAGGAAATCTCATATGGCTTTCATACTTCTTTGCTTCTTTCTACCTGCTTGTGTTTGTTAAAGAATCATACAAACTAGTAAAGGAATGATTGTGGTTTAATCCTTGAGAGATGGATCAAACACTTTGTTACCTAGATGTTGTTGTAGATGAGGGATTTCTTGCTTGCATTGAAGAGGTTGGTTTACAATTGTTTTCTTGCATGAGCTATCTTTCCCAACAAAGACAATGTAATCTCATATGGCTTTCATACTTCTTTGCTTCTTTATACTTGCTTGTATTTGCTAAAGAATCATACAAGCTAGTAAAGGAATGATTATGGTTTAATCCTTGAGAGATGGATTAAACACTTTGTTACCTAGATGGTGTTGTAGATGATGGATTTCTTACTTGCATTGAAGAGGTTGGTTTGCAATTGTTTTCTTGCATGAGTTGTTTTTAGAGGTTATTAGAGAAATGTTGTAAATGAATAGCTCTTTCATTCGAGAGGAGTTGTACATACTATAACATACACTACCCCTAAGTAACTTTTTAAGGGACGGGGTATTAAATTTTTGCTTCTTCTATCAACCTTAAATCTTCTCTATCACAACTCCATGCTCTTTTTCTCGTTAATAGATTTCCAACGACTGTAAATTCACTTAGGATTGAGCTTTGGAATGAAAGCTATGACCTTCCGAAGTTCTTGGGTTTGCATAGGAATCACCTCTCTTGTTTCCACGTGGCATCCACATGATGTGTCATTAACCGTGCCAATTGACGTGGTGACACCCTAGTCCCAACATGGAATTAGTCTAACCTAACATGGAGGAAATTTAGTCCACGCAAGGCTACAACCATCGTCGCTCAGACCTTATTCTGATGCATTCTTACGGGTGGCAAACTCATAGACTCATAATTATGTAGATTCCTTTCATTAGTCCACCTGAGAAGTCTCATTACTTAGCCATTTTTCATTTTCGTGGACTCGTGGATGCATAATTCTATGAGCATCCTTTCATAGGTTCATCCGAGAAGTCTCAAACTTATCTAATTTTCATATTTGTGAACTCGCAGACTCGTGGATGCATAAATCTATAAGCATCTTTTCATAGGTCCATTCGAGAAGTATCGAAACGCAAATATTTTTTACACCTACGCAGACTCGTGGACTCATGGATGCACAATTTTATACCTCCTCTTCATAAGTCCATCTGAAATCCTCAACACTTAGTAATTTTTCCATCTGTGTGAGCTCTCAGACTCACAAATGCATAATTATTCCTTTCATAAGTTTGCCCAAGAAGTCTCAACACTTAGATTATTTTTCCATCTACACAGACTCACAGACTCACAAATGCATAATTCTTCCCTTCATAAGTCTGTCCAAAGAGTCTCAACATTTATCCACTTTTCCATCTATGCAGACTCATGGACCCACAGATCTACAATTATGTACCTCTCCTCCATAAGTTCATCTTAGAATTATCAACACTTATATTATTTTGTGAGTGGGGATAATTTTAAGGATGAAAATTTATATTAAGATGTAGAAACCTGGGCTAATCTTACTAGTCCTTAATATGAAAAATCTAAAACGTTTGGCGATAGTTATCTAAAAATATTCAAATTTCTAAGGAGTTTATATAGTTTCTATAAAATTTTGGTGATTTTAAGGTAAAATAATTTTATTCTATGGAATTTGGGCGAGTCATGTTTAGGAAAAATGGAAATTGGTGAATCTTTTTTGGGGAAAAACTTGGATAATTAGCCCATTTGTGAAATTTATCCCCTAAAATCATTTATGTTTGTGAGTTTGTTAGGTTCACGGGTTGGCCGACTCGCGGACCCATTCATCTCACCTTCCCAACCCTTAATCTCGATGGGGACCCACTCCCTATTACCTTGACCAATTACATGCCTCCACGTGGCTTCCTTGTACACATAGGCTTGTGACATTAGCATAATGTTAGCATGATGTCATCCCTGCTCTCATCAATGTCTAAGGGCTTCCATGTCGATCAATGATCGAGATCACTTCCCAAATGTACTTTGATCAACAATCGAGATCTTTCAAACTTTTGGTCTGACATCCAAGACTAGAACGAAGGTCTAAGACATATTTCACCCAAGGGTCTGCGCTATGGCCCACCAGCCAAATACCTGTTTCTATTCATAGGCTAAAACTTATCAACTTTTGGACATTTTGGATTTCCAGGTTAGCAAGGTACATCATGTTGATGTTACCTATTCACCAAATCTTTCTTAAATGAGACCACAATGATCTATGATAGAGGTTAATTCTGGGTTAATCTCGGAGTAATGGTCCAGATTAACTCGAGTACATTCTCTACAGGCTTGGTAACCTGCTTCAATAAAGGGTCTGTATCTATTTGCTGATCCCACGACTGTGATTCCTTCGAGCTCAAAACATGGTTTTTCATCTGATTCAAGACTTAGACAATTCCATGATTTTTCTTAGTGCTCTTTCCCTTACATTCATCTATTAACTTATGAACCTAGTTTCCATTCATGAATTTCCCATCACAACGATATATATATATATATATATATATAGAGAGAGAGAGAGAGAGAGAGAGAGAGAGAGAGAGAGAGAGAGAGAGAGAGAGAGAGAGCACATAAATCATAAAATTAAGATCATTCTTTTTATCTTAGAACATTATAGAATGCTTGTATTCAGTTGTGTAGGGAATGCACCATTCATTCCATCCTACCATCACTTAAAACACAAGATTTTTCAAATACAATAAACATCATCACTATAAATCAAGTATGTATATGTATAGCACAAGTACACACATTCAATCATGCATTTCAATTCAATTACACATATTCTTTGAGACACTTATCTATTATAGTTGATAGCCGACCAACTAATTGTGGGTGTTCTCCTTTCCACCCAACCGTAGGCTCAAATGCATTCACTTTTAGCATTCTAGCCACCCCCGTGCCAAGACATGATATCACTAGGGAATCTCTCTCAGGTTCTCGGTAAGATTTGAAGGCTACTATCATTCACTCTATTCTAGATAGAGATTTTCCTTACACCCACCTAGCCCAGGCCCCTTTGAGGTTTATCAGATTCCTTCCCACCATCAATCTTGCGACCTTCTTAGGTCAGGTCAGGTTTTAGGTCTTCCATGCTCCAACTTAGAACTCTTCTACGGGTTCTATGATCCTCCTATTGCATGCACACATGAATTCTTTTCAACATCTATCTCCTTTGATGCTCGAACTCTCTCCCAATTCTCTCCCCCATGTGATTTTTTTTACACGCATGACTAAGGCAGGTTCTTCAACTATCCTTCTATTTATTCTCTTAGAAGAAAAATCGTGGGTCAATCCCGGGGACCCATGGTGATATTTCCTACTGTACTCTAGCTGACCACTTCACGTCCCTTCTGAAATCCCTCCATACTTACATTCATTGGGGTGGTTGATTGTTCAACTACAAATCCCCTCCTCATTAACCAACTTGTCTTGTTATCTGGGCTAATGGAAAATAATATGAATGTTTCTAATTAATATTTTTGCAAGGTGGATTGGGGTCCTTTAACTTAATATAACCTCCCCTCATTCCTATAGTGATATCATGTCCAATACTTTAAGGCTTCACCCATCAGTCAATTGTCGACGTTTACAATTAAACAATAATACATTTACAATATTTGCAAGCCATTGCATGGAAATCATAAATTACGATTAATTTACATGATGTGGGAAACAGGGTTGTTACAATCCTTTCCCCCTTAAAAGAACACCATGCTTGGTGTTCTTTTCAGCAACACCTACCATGACTTCATCTTTCAATTGCTTCAGTATCATTTTCCTTTTTTTGGCCTAGTCCTTTTTCCAGACTCTTGGAATTTACACACGCCTACAACAATTTTCAACAACAAGAATATTAATTATCATTTCATACAAAACATTTTATTGTTGTTTAAATTCAAGTGGAATATTCACAAGTTATCACAAATATTATATGTACAGTTCATGGATATACATCCATATGGATATCTCATTAATTTGGCCCATTTCTCCTTGATATACCCATTGTGTGCATGAGCGAGATCAACATATTACAAAACTATTGGAGTCTCATATTCCTTGTGGTCACTCACCCTCTAGGCATAGGCTCAAGAATCCCCTTCACTGCTACACAGTTCCTTGGGTGATCCATCTTGCCTTGCTAGCGATTTCTCGCACAAGAATAATTTCTTAGACCTCCCTAATTCTTACATTTGAGGCATCTCTCATGCTTGCTCCGTCGAAAGTGTCCCTTTGGCATGTGTCACCACAATACATCATTCTATGGGTATCATGATTTATCACAGGGTTCTCATGTCACAACAGTAGCATGTTACCAATATTTCCAGCTTGACAGTCATCCTCTGTCCCCTCAAGTATCTTTCATCTCACATCTGTGACATGCACACAGTAATCCAAGAGATACTATCATCAATTTATCAAAATTTTCAAATCTATTATCCACATATTTCTAATTCTACATTTTCATTTTCAGATCCGTTCTGCACAGAACCAGATTCACAAGTATGAGATCTCTTTCTCATAGAATTTTGTCTCTTTTATAATTAGCAGGAATTGGTCTTGTTCTTGGACTTACAACACTGCCACATCCAGTACCTTTCTTCCTGCAATTTCCTCTTCAATCAACCAACAAATTGTTAGTTCTCATGCACATTATATTTTCACTGCACACTTGTAGTGGTTCACAAACAATTTCAAAGTTGTGCACACTAACAATCAAGTTTATTTATTCAAAAAGGAGATACCATTCCTTTCAAAATGCAATCAAACATCAAAATTGAATATAATCAATGTGTTAATATCCATGGTCATATTTACACACAATGCACTCTTGCATTGATTTTTAGATTGTTATTTTCCATATTAGGCACTTTGCATTGGTGGGTTGGAACTCAACCAACCTTTTACCACATGGTTTCTTTATACACATTTATTTTTACAGTAGGATTGTCTTTTCCCGCTTCAGCTGATCGTGACCTCAAATCAACATACATGAAACTAAAAGTTTCACATGAATGCATTCAAACGTTCTTTCTTCATTGGTAACCAAGGTGTTGATGTTAATGGCCACCCATTTTCTCTCTTTACCATTATGTAATTCTATAGAGAACTGGAAGATACTTATTCCATAATGGGCAGTCCCATATATACCCATTCTCTTATCACATGCATCTCCTTAATGCATCACATCATCATTCTACCTTTGAGCACTTTGGTTCCAAATCACTCCTTGATTGGGAAATGTATCGGTGGCATATATTTGTTCACGCATTTTTCCAAGGGTTTCAATCATCCTCAGCTATCAGGGGTTCACACCTCCATCATGCAGGTTCTGCTTCCTGAATCATACCCTACTTGGGTATCAATGGCATACAAAAACCATTTGAATCACATGCATACCATCAAAGCATAGACTATTTTAGAAGGGACTATTACGCAAATCCATTTTACCTCTCATGTCACATGGGAAAGAGATATTTATACATGTTCTGGCTCCCAACACCTTCTCTGATATTATCTCTTCAGTGGTGCTTCCCGAGGACTTCTAAAATCCCTTTCGTGGTCTTCTTTTTATGAGCATCCTTCTTGCATTCACTTCTATCTAAGGTTGTTCACTATTGGTAGTCCTCCTTCCCTAACAATTCCAATATTTTCTACACATGACATACATCACCACATTCACATTTTACATTAGTTGTCATGTAAAATCAAATGCATGTACCATAGCCTTTATTTCAGTAAAATATTTTCATATATGCCTTAGCATATCTAAATGCTTGATCCAGCTTATTTTCGGCAAAAAATGAGAGCGGAGATGTAATAAATAAATGTACATAGATATATCAGAGATCCAATAATATAACATAAATATATCAGATATGCAACCATAAACACAGAGATACAGTAACACACAATTTCTATTAATGAACAAAATGTACAAAACTGTAGAAATACAGAGTGAAAGACTTGCTAGAATGGTGGCAACTTATATTTGAGAAGAGATGTGACAGATACTCACATTCGCAAGAAGATGATTACAATGAGGATCTAAAGGCCTTTTTAACATAAAGAAAATCCAAAACCATAAACCCAGAAGATGAAAAACCAACAGTTTTGTGAACCCCGTTTTGGGTAGTTTGGTGTATCAACTTCCCGGGGGCATAAATTTGGCATACGATCTTCGTTTTGGGCGCATGATAGATTGTTTGAAAGGTATCGTTAAGGAGATTCATTTTGGGGGCTCAATCAGAGCCTTCAATTATCTTTGAGGTGCTCTATCCTGAAAAGACTTCATTTAGGCCTTCAAAATGGCCCTGGAAGTTTAGGAACCGAAAAACTGCTAAAAATATTAAATTGCTAGAAGATTGTTTTGAGACAGTTGGAATAGGTGGGTGGCCACCGATATCCACCTGGATCAGTACTCCCTCCTTAGGAATAAATGTTCTCCATTGTTTTGAGTGCCCGAGGGAGAGAGAAAAGTGTTTTATGAATCTGCATCTTGATGAGTTGTTGGCCTTGCTGGAGAAGTTGTGTTGCTTAGCTTGTTGAAGGCTGTCACGAACTTGTGGCTAGAAGGGTTGGACATTTTTAACCATTCTGGCTATATGAGATGAATGTGTGCAGAAGGAATCCTTGCACTTTGCTTCAATATTGTCGACCTACTTCTGCTAGACAGAAGGTGCTTGGACTGAGGCTGTAATGGTTGTGGTGTTCTTATGTTTACCTTTTGAACAGACTTTGAAAAAGCTAAATTTTGTAGTATGAGATACTACCTTGCGACACTATTTAGGTGGGATAGTAGTTGGAACTACCTCTGGTATCCTGTAGAGATCCCCCGAGAGTAATAACAACACTACGGGGTCGAGACTCATAAATATCATGACACTTCCACATATATGGTTGGCCCAAAAGAACATCACAGACATCTAGTGGGGAAACATCACATAATACCTCATCCTTGAAGGGCTGGATGTTGTATGAAAATCGACACTATTGGCTGACATGGAGATCTCGTCCCTTGCAAAGCCACCCGATGTTGTATGGTTGCAGGTGTGGTGTTGTCGACAATCCCAATTGTTTGATGACCTCTATTGCGATGAATTTCTTCTAGCTTCCACTATCAACAATGAAATGTAATGGGGTCCCATTCACCCACATCTATGAATGAAAAAGGAGCTTCCCCTCTTCAAGATATGTTGGTTCTTCTGGTTTAATTGTTGTGGTCATGACAATAGCAGTGGGGTCTGCGTCGATGATCTATCTTCTACAAGTATTTTCTGAATCAGATATTGAATCATGGTTTGGCTCCTTGTCTTTGATCTTGGCCACCAATGATTTTTTTGAGCAACATTCATCGATGTTGTGCCAGGGGATTTTGTGGAAATCACACTATTTTCCAATGTCCTTCTTCATCTTTCTGTTATCCTTTTACTGTATATTGGACTGGTTTTCTGAAGGCTGGTTGTTAGGGCCATCTTTACCATACTTTGGTTGTTGCGTATTTGCAGACCCTAACTCCCGATTGTTCTGGTGCTTAAATTTTTGCACAATTTTAACAACATCTCAGTAAGCAACACACAGTCATGAGATGTCCAGAAAATCCATTTCAGTTTGGATGTATCTGTGTAGAGCTCCATGATATTTCATAACCAAATGTTGCTCGGATTCTTTTATACCCATATTGGTGTGCAAGGTATGGAAGCTATTGGTGAACTCCAACACTGATTGGCCCCTCTCTTGACGCAGTGTGGTCCATCTCATGTATTGGTCATCATAGTTACCAACAGGGTAATATTGTTCCTTGACCACATCCACGAAAAAATACCAAGTGGGCTCGACCCCATATATTCCAAACTCCTCTATGAAACTTTTCTCCTAGTAATTTTCCCACCATTGTTTGACATGGGGGGGGGGGAGCCTTAAGGAGTGTGAAGGTGATCTTTTCCTTGTTGGAAAATTGTGAATAAAGAAGTAACCTTCTAGCAGATTTAACCATTTTTCTAGGGCATCCACATCTATTTGACCTTCAAATACGAGAATATAAAAATCGACTTGTACCTTGAAAGGAGAGGTGCTTCCAAAGTGGCCACTTGATGAAGATGCCCTAGTTGTTATCGGCATGCGTTGAAGGATGTGGGAAAAAATCTCCATCATTTTGTCCCTTTGTCGCATGAGATCTTGCTCAAGCAATAGATTAATAGAATTGTATGCTTTGTTGTTTTTCTTTTCTTTCACCATGGAGGGTTTCTTGGTTGTCCAAGAGAGATTTTACTCAAGAGAAACAAGCTCGATACCCAAATTTCTATACTCGAACCTCGTCAGGGACATGCATTGAAAAAAAATGATTAAGAGAAGCCTACTCGGATACCACTGATCTAGATTATTTTCAACATGAAATGAGACTGAAGATATAATAAATAAACGTACACATATATCTCAAATATTCAATAATATAATAGAAATATATCAGATATGCAACCATAAACACAAAGATACAGTAATACACAATTTTTATTAATGAACAAAATGTACAAAACTGTAGAAATACAGAGTGAAAGAATTGCTAGAATGGTGGAAACTTATCTATGAGAAGAGATGTGACGACTACTCATATTCAAAAGAAGATGATTAAAATGAGGCTCTAAAGGCCCTTTTAACATAAAACAATTCCAAAAGCCTAACCCCGGAAGATGAAAAGTCAACAGTTTTGTGGACCCCGTTTTGGGTAGTTTGGTGTATTAACTTCCCGGGGGCGTAACTTTGGTATATAATCTCCATTTGGGGCGCACGATAGCTCATTGGAAAGGTATCATCGAGGAGATTGGGGGATCAATCCAAACCTTAAGGATTTCATTGAGGTGATTGATCCTGAAAAATTCCTTCAAAATGGCCCCAAAAGTTTAGGAACCGAAAAACTGCTAAAAATAGTAAATTGCCAGAAGACTGTTTTGAGCCAATTAGAATAGGTGGTTGGCCACCGATATCCACCTGGATCAATGCACTCCATCACATGTTCCCCAATTTTTTCATGAGTGCATCCACAATCAAATTTCAGCTACAACTCTCAACATTCTCATGCCAAAATATCTACCTTCATCAACATATCAGTTTCTCATCCCAGAGAAACATAATCGACAACAAGGAGTTAAGGGGTTCTCCCATTAGGAGAATTTTAGCATAGATAAATTAATTTCAAGGCCCCATTTCCTTCACACATTGTAGCTTAATCAAGCTCATTCATTTAAGCACATTCAATATTGTATATTCCAGTTACTAGGTGTACTTATTTGCACAATTGTCCTTTTTAAGCATACAACTCTGTCTTATTATTCAGAGTTTCATAGTGAGAGAAGTATTAATCAATTTATCCTTCTTTGATTTTCCAATTTACCCCTCCTAGGATTTTCTTGTTCTATCTCTTGAGAAGTCTCAGTCATGTTCACCTTGACCTTCTTGGATAATTCAACATGCTACATCAACAAGTTTCTTGATCACAATGAATTATGAACTTGTGCATTCCACACATTTCCCAACCAGAGCTCAGATTTATCCTCATTTTTCTCCATGTCTTGGTACTCAGTCATGATATTTTAAAATGTAATCCAAGATTCTTATATAAATAGGTTTTGAAGCCTGTTGTCCAATTCTCAGCAGTCATTAAGGTTATAGCTATGTTCTCCTGGCAGAGTTATTTACACAGTTCCTCCATAGGAACCACTTCAACATGCAACGATATTTTTGCATATCCAAATGGTATGACATGATCTCAATTCTTGAGTTATCCTCAGATTTTTCATCTCATATTCTTACCTAATATTCCATGAGGAATTATCAAAATGCATCTTTATTATGCATTTAGATTGTGCACTCACACATGCACATGTATTCCATCAATTTGCATTCAATGTACTTTAATCACATGCCTTAGCATGCAGTGTAGGTGTCCACCTCACAAACACTTTATTATTTCATTTCCTTATCTATTGGAAATAAATGGGTTCATGATTGTTCACAACCATTCATATGCAGTCTTTAAAAGCATAATCTTGTTTCCTTTTATAATGGAAACAGAGCATCCCTGTTCATTTACCTTTTCATCAATGTATACTAGCTTTTCTTGAGGAAAAAGGGAACACATCTCCCTCAAGCTATTATTTCAGCAAGATAAATCAAACCCTTCCATTGTAGGGCCAGTCATGCATCCATGGCATTATTTAGATCTGGCAAGTACAAATCTTGCCTCATATTTCACTTATTCCGACATTCATATCATACCTTTAAGTATGTATATGTACATTTACATATATGTAGGTGCATCACTTGCACCTTTTTACCTCATCCATTCATATTTATTGGGTCTTAATATCATTCTTCTTTAAATAGAATTTACATCCATCCTTATGGCTAGTCTCACAAACCTATTCATTTCTTCCTTCATACTAGGCAACCTTATAATGCATTCCATTCATGTACTCAAGCATCCATTTACATCTATGGATGTTCAATGTGCAATATCACTATTTCTCCTTTTTCCATGTCACTCTTACACATGGGAATTTCAAACTTTCATATCCTTCCTCCCAGAGATCTTACAGTCATTCACATGATATTCACATGGAAAGTCTCGCAGATATATTCATAACTATGTTTCCCTTTCCATATGACAACAACCAACAAGATACGACTCTTGACTAAATTTCCATAAAAGTATGCAATGACCCATAAATACAATCTGGGAAATTTCAACAGTGCCCCAAGAAACATGACAACTTATCAAGCTTCTCTTCATGCCTCAAACCATTCTTGGTCAACATGCCCCTTTTTATCAAGGGAATCATTTTTCTAGATTCCCTCTCACTACAACTTGAGCATACCAAGCCATATCCATATGGATACCATCCACCTATGAATGTCAGTCTGACCCATTGGTCATCTAGAAATGTCCCAACACTTCCTTTACTATGTACATAATCAACAGTTTCATTAACCATTCTACCTTATTCTCATTAGGTAATATGCAATCAATATCATCAACATTTTACTTATGTTGCGATACTCAGATCATCATTAACCATATGATCCATGACATTACCATATTTTACGTCCAATAAAAAACTATAATAATCCTATATGCATGTTATACACATGCTTGATCTTTTCCATATGCATTCCGACATATCCTCGTGCCCCAAGTATTTTACCCATGCTTACAGTGAAGATGTATTCCAACTATCTTCCATTTGTATTCACATGCAAATACATGTCCTTAGATTAATAGGTATACACATTCTCTTATTATAGTCATGAGCATCATAAACGTGCTCATGTGTTCATATCTATTTACCTCTCCTGGGAGGTCTAGAAACAATCCACAAGACTCATTTTTAATTGATTAACTTGGTTACTCTCCAACAACCTTCTTCTTCTTTCACTATAGGTCAAATAAAACTGACCTTACACATTTTCCATCAGTCCTTTGATCGTGTGGTTTCATACACATATACAAGGTTTAATATTTTATTAAAGTACTAATTATTACTGCTACAAATTCTATCAATCCATACCAATTTCTTTAAGCACAAGGAATTTTCCGTAAGGGTCTTAACCCTTATATAATCAACCATCTTAATTACAATATACTTTACCCGACCTAATATATAGACATTATTATACTTAACAAAACAACCCATCTCATGTCCCTTGTTTGGAATTAGACAACTTCATAACAGAATTTATGCCATCTTTTCCATTTTCATTTAGGTTTTACCAATAATTCCTATCAGCGTACTCCTACTCGTGTAAGAATAGTCATCAATTTGACAAAGGGAAAATACAATTTCCCTTGTTGTAATTCATCCAGGGTTTCCAAGGTGCAATTTAAATCTACTGTCCTCCATCCTCAAGAGACTTGTGCAAATAAAGAATAATCCTTTAAAGGTGGAAACACCTTTCAACATGCTCCTCTAAATTTTGATATAAAAGTCCTATGACTAATCTCTAGCCCAGTCAAGCCTAGTGTTGTAGCCGGCTCTGATACCTCTTTGTAACATACCTAAACCCTAAGTACCTTTTTAAGGGATGGGGTATTACATTTTCACTTCTTTTATCAACTTTAAATCTTCTCTATCACATATCCATCCTCTTTTGCTCGTCAAGAGATTTCCAACGACGATAAATTTACTCAGGGTTGAGCTTTGGAATGAAAGGTATGACCTTCCAAAGTTATTGGGTTTACATAGTCAACACCTCTCTTACTACCACGTGGCATCCATGTGAAATTTCATTGATTGTGCCAACTGACATGGTGACACTCTAGTCTTGATGTGGCACTAGCCTAGCCTGCCATGGTGAAACTTCGGTCCACATAGGCCTACAACCATTGTCGCTTGGACCTTCTTCCGATGCATTCTTGTGGTTGGTGAACTCACGGACTCATAGAGTCATAATTTTGTAGCTTCCTTTCATCGGTCTGCCCGAGAAGTCTCATTACTTATCCATTTTTCATTTTTGCAGACTCATGGATACATAATTCTATGAGCATCCTTTCATAGGTTCGTCTGAGAAGTCTCAACACTTAGCCAATTTTCATCTTCACAGACTCGTGGATGCATAAATCTATAAGCATCCTTTCATAGGTTCTCTTGAGAAGTATCGACACTTAACCATTTTTTCCACCTATGTGGACTTGTGGACTCACAAACGTACAATTCTATACCTCCTCTTCATAAGTCCATCTGAAAGCCTCGACACTTGGTCATTTTCCCATCTACATGGGCTCACAGACTATCAGACTCACGGATGCATAATTATTCCTTTCATAAGCCCGCCCAAAAAGTCTCAACACTTAGATTATTTTTCCATCTACACAGACTCACGAATGCATAATTCTTCCCTTCATAAGTCCATCCAAAGAGTCTCAACACTTAGCCACTTTTCCATCTACATGGACTCGTGGACTCACGGACGTGCAATTTTGTACCTCTCCTCCATAATTCCATTTGAGAAGTATCAAAACTTAGATTATTTTGTGATTTTGTCGGGTTCACGGACTCGTGCACCCATTCATCTCACCTTCCCAACCCTTAAGCTCGACATGGACCCACTCCCTATTACCTCGACCAATTACATGCCTCCATATGGATTCCTTGTATACGTAGGCTCGTGACATCAACATAACATTAGCATGATGTCATCCCTCCTCTTGTCAACGTCTAATGGCTTCTACGTTGTCAACGACCGAGATCACCTCCCAGATGTACTCTGATCAATGGTCAAGATCTTTCAAACTTTTGGTTCGATGTCCAAGACTAGAATGGAGGTCTAAGACATAGTTCACCCAAGGGCCTACGCTATAGCCCACCGGCCAAATACCTGCTACCATTCACAGGCTAACACCTATCAACTTCTGGACATGTTGGAATTCCAGGTCATCATGGTACATCATGTTGATGTTACCTCTCCCGCAAATCTCACTTAAACGAGACCACAATGATCTATGACAGAGGTTAATTCTAGATTAATCCCATATTAACTCAGGTACATTCTCTACAGACATGATAACCTGCTCTGATAAAGGGTTCATATCTATTCACCCCGTCGATCCCACGACTGTGATTCCTTCGAGCTCAAACCATGGTTTTTCATCCGATTCAGGAATTAGACAATTCTAGGATTTTTCGTGGTGCTCTTTCCCTTACATTCATCTATTAACTTATGACCCTAGTTTCCATTCACGGATTTCCCATCACAACGATATATACAGCATGAGTGGGCCTAATGGTTAAGAACATGTGTTTCCTCTTAAGAGGACACAATTTCAAATCTAGAGGGGGGTAGGGTATGTATACCTCCGTAGACTTTACCAGTCAAATCATTGGGTGGAGGGGGGTCCTTTGTCCCACAAACAAGGGGGTATCATACACCAATTTGGTGCAGCTTGGCTGTGACCTTAATATATATATATATATACTCGTGGGTCAATCCTGGGGACCCGTGGTGATCTTTCCTATTGTCCTATAGTTGACCAATCCCCTCCTCATTAACCGACTTGTCTTGTTATCTGAGCTAAGGGAAAATAATTTGAATGTTTCCAATTAATATTTCTGAAATGGTGATCTTTCCTATTGTCCTATAGTTGACCAATCCCCTCCTCATTAACTATAAGGCTTTACCCATTAATAAACTATCAACATTTACAATTAAACAATAATACATTTACAATATTTGCAAGCCATTGCATGGCAATCATAAATTACGATTAATTACATGCTGGGGGAAACAAGGGTGTTACACATACCCTATCCCCTCTGGATTTGAACCTGTGACCTCCGAGGAGGAAACACATATTCTTAACCATTAGGCCCACTCAATTTTATGCACGGTGCTTGTTTTTTTTTATGAAAGGATGAATTAAAAAGCAATGTCATTGTTATTTACAAGTTTATAATAGCAAAAGAGTAAAGAGAAAATAGTGATTAGTTTGTTGGGATGTGTGTGTTCAATAAGAAAATTGTTTTTACATTCAAGAACAATTATGTATTTTCTTTAATGCTTAATTTCATGATTTGAAAAAAAACAAGTTTGAAGAGCTTCAAATCCCTTTGTGTCCCTTTACACTCATAGTTAGCTCACTGGTGAGAGAAGAGTTTTATGTATAAATCTCATTTGTTTTAACATGCTTATTATCATTGAAGAGGCAATGAGGATAAAAAATTAGTTGAAGTTTACATGGAGAAAGTGATTAGGATATTATTACACTGCTTTGTTGATTGAACTTATGATTTTGTGCTTAAATATCCTCAATTATGTGTTTTCTGGGTGTTACTACGCTTTTCTCAAATGAGCCATAAACTTGAATGAGACTTATATTTTATGTGCTTTGAGTTTTGACTCCAAGTACTAAATTGTTATTGCAAATGTTTGAGAAGAAGCAATGCTATGATTATCTTTGATATGGATGTTATGAGTGTCTTTCATATATTGGTGGGAAGCTTCTTTGAACAAACATTTAGGTTTTTTTGCCTCATGATAGTCTTGTTTAAGCATGAATTGCCATATTGCATATTTTTATGATTAATCTATAGGTAAGAATAAAAAGGGTTTACTTACACCATCAATTCAATGCATCCCAATATTCAATAGCTTAGTTGTTTGCTTGCCTAGAATTCCTGGAATGGATACTTGATATCATTTGACAACTCAAGCATTGTTGACCAATTTCAACCCTCATTCTTGAATATATATTTCAACCCTCCACAACTAAAGTGACCAAATATGATTTGAGGATGATTATTTTTGAAACAATAAGTGATTGAGCAATAAAAAGAATGTGAAAAAAATGACCTTTTGTCTTTTCTTTCTAATCTTTATTTTATGGCCGATGACCTCTTATTACCTGGTCTATTTTGTAGATGAGTTGGTGAGTCACGCTGCTTTGAACAATGGTGCAGTCGAGATTTTGGCAGAACATTGGTGAAGTTGAGGTTTTGGCAGACTCTCTTTCTTAATTGGTCCCACAGAAATGCTCTTGAACTACTACCTTTTGTTCTATGTCCGCTAGATCTACAATCTACATATCATACAAGGTGTGTTAAAGTGTATATCTTTATGAAGTTTTTAAGTAATCTCAACAAAAAAAACTTATACTTACCTCTGAGGGGATGTGCTCCTTCTTAGTTTCACAATGAAGAGTACAGTGTCCCTTGACGCTGAAAATTACAGAAAAATTAAAGGAAAACAAAAAATAAACAGTCATACATACACATTATATCACATACCTCCTCCACTTTTAGAGTGCAATAATTATGATGTTCTCTTCAGCTGTTGTCTCTCTTTCACTGTGAAGTTCTTACGTTGATGTCTCTCTAGCACTAAAGTTTTGAAACCAATAAAATATATTTTTACCTTTTACTTTTCCATACTTCTTTAGATCCACAGTAATCCTCTCTATTTCTTCAGCTTTGGGCATATGCGTACAAAGACGGCTTCTGTAAATATATTTTAATATTGCAGAGTCAAAGCTTGGTGGCCTCCATCCAAGCTTTGACTCTGCAATATTGGCAAAAAAGTTTATTACATGGAAATCAATCAATCAATTATTTAGACTCTAGAAAGGAGATTTAGTTACATGTGTCTGTCGAGAGAAGTCACCCATTTTCATCACTTATTTTGATGGCAATTTCAAAAGGAGTTAATGGGTTATTAGCAAATGCACTCCACTTAAAATACAAATGAGAGGTAGGGACTAAGTGCTTTGTAACTATTTCTCTTGTTTGATTAACCATTGGTGAGGTTGAGGCATCCCTCGTACAACACTTTCATGCCTAAATTTAACATGAAAAATTATTAAAGCCATGTGTAAACCATGTATTTATTAATGATCTTTGGAGGTAGTAACATGATGAGCACAATCCCCACATGCAAGAATACTTGCACCTTTGTTTTAGAAATTTGAGATTTTATAGTATTGGTGCAAAGCAATACAAGTGACTTGGTTGTATTTGCATAAGTTTATTGTTAACAACTTACATGATTTAAAGAATTTGAAGCATACCTCATATCATGGAAGTTTCTTTCATGTAAGAGATTATGGAAATAAAGAAGTGAAATTTGTTGATAAGTTATTTTCCATTCTCATGTTCAATCTTCATTTCCAATTCATATAATTATTGCTTGCATCCTATTGTGGTTGGTGGTTTCAAGCTTTAATATGTACATCAATTAAATTGCAATTGGAGTAATTCAACCACTCTTTATTATTCATGTATATCTTATTTAAAGAATATCACTCTTGTTTGAGAAATCTATAAAGGGAAGGCTTTGAAATTATTTATTTGATGTTATTTCCACTCGAGAAGATTGACCTCATGCTCAAGTTGTGATTGCATATTTTTATGAGGATTTGGACCATGGACCTTGAAAGTTGGCTTTTTGTTACCAAGTCTAGAGTCTTGCTGATGGATTTGTTGCCAGAGATTTGATTTTCTTGAAACGTTCTTGCTTTTACTTGAGAAAAATTTGATGGAAAGGTTATTCTTTTGCCTTCATGTATTTGTTTTAATTTTGCATTTCATGTTGCGAATTTTTGTGAGAAGTTGGAGGATGAGCACTTGAAGTTTACTCCTCTTTTAAATGAATTTCATTCCATAAAGTTGCAAAGCAAGAAATGGGGTAAACAACATATAGGAGGAATGGAATTTGAATATTGGATTATCATGTTTATATTCTTTCATTTGAAGTTGCAAAAAATAAACATGGAGTGGCACACATTCATTTAATTGGAATGGCTAATGCTTCATTCTTTTACCCTCACCATTGTTCCCATGTTAATGAAAGAAATTTATGAAAAATATATCAATAAGAGGATGGATGATATACTTTCCATTTATCATATGTATTGGGGAAAAATTCTCTCGAAGAAATCTCTATTCAAAGGGTTGATGACACTTCCATAAAGGTAGCTCCTCTTAATGCACAAATTTTATGTGTTTTCTTTAAATATTTATTGATTTGATGGCTTATTTTAAATAAGTCTTTAATGAAGATCATATAAAAAATATCTCATGTGAAACACATTGTAAGATCCATGTTATTCATATTTTTCATAAAGAGTTAATTCACAAAGGCTCTTAATATTGATTTGCTCTCACTTATGAAATCTCTTAATAAATCTTGCTTCATCACTCTCCATTATGCATATGAATTGAAAAAGAATATTTTCACTATTGTTTGAAGGAAACAAGATCAAATGGAAGAGGCCCAAAGTGCATATTTAAGGAAAAGTGTAGGACCACATGTATGTAAGTTTTGAAAAATACATCAAAGGCGAAGTGGAGAATCAAAGAAGGGGGAAAAGACCAAGTTAGATCCGTCCAAGAAGGCTAACAAGAAGAAGGTATTCATGTATGCACAACTCTTAAAGAAAATAGAAAATAAAGTTCATTGAGTGCAAATCACCACATTGTAATGCATAAGGCAAACTATTTCTCAAAGCGATTGTTTGGCTTGGAGGCAAGTCTAGAGGGAACAATTGTTGGTTACATACATATGACTGAATAGATATTTGTAATTTGAATAATTATTGTAAATATATCCTCACCATCCTATTTGGGATGAGGAAAACACTTTGGAAAGTAGGATGGCTAAGAGAGTGGAGAGGTGGAAGGCCAAGATTAACTTGGAAGACCAAAATTTACTTTGGAGGTCAAGAGTAACCAAATGTAGTATAAACATAACTATTGCACTCATTTATATGGGTATTTTTCTTTGCAATGTTAATTGTCTTCTTTTTTCTTTCCAAGAAAAAAAACCATATATTTGATATTTCATAAGAGAAATCAAAATACACTTCTAATATCCTTTCGAATCAATTCAAATACTATGACTATCCACCACCTACAACATCAGAACTACTTGACCTTACATCAAAGCATTACATTCATCTTTTCAGCCATAAAAAATCTGACTACATTTCAAGACTTTCATCAAATCTAATGAACAACCTTAAAACTAAAAACTAGCCTTCCACAACTCTCTAGATATATGTACCAACACCACAATCAACTAAGAAAAAACTCAAACGAGATTTGGAACGTCCATTGCCAAGGGGATTATATCCCTATATTATTGCACATTCAATACCCCTTCCTCCAACCTAAGA